>LPNX010673906.1:146202-167107 GCA_001517045.1 Pseudotsuga menziesii | reverse complement strand
ACCCGAACATGGTATCAGAGCTTTTATGAAGAGCCGCTTTCGGTTTTGATCAAGATCTGGAACCGGTGTTGCCGAAACTTTGAAAGGGTTTCTGGTTCTAAATTTTCTATGTATTTGTGGCCTATGGGAGTTGTCCATTGCATCCATAGCATCATTTCCATTGGGAAATAGTTTTCGTTTTACCGAAAACCGTTTCCGTTTGTTCCAGAAACACCCATTTTAGCAAATGTGAAGGTATAATGTTACAGTGACGGATTTGTTTTTTGTAAATCTCTCATATTTTATCAGTTTATTATTAGATCTTTTTTGTTTTAGTCTCGGACTGTTGCCTTCCTTGACTGCGTATTCTCTTTGCCGTGCACCTTATGTGATCGCGGTGAATCAGAAATAGTAAGGGAAAGTTTTTTTTCTTGTCTTCTTAGCTACATATGCTCTTTGCCGTGTACCTTGTGCGATCACGGTAAATCAGAAACCGTGAGAAAACTTGAAAACATAGACTTTCTGGGTAAGCTAACCAAGATCTAACCCCATTGTGTGGAAAAGTTTTTTTTGTTTTTGTTTTTCGTTTTTTTTGTGATTTGTAGGAAAAGAAAGCAAGCACAGAGAATGAGAAGAGTAAAAAAACAAAAAAAAAGCCCCCTTCCTCTTTCTATTATTTTATGTACTTTTTAAACTTAGCTCACTTGGTCCAAAGTTGCTTTATTACTTAATAGGCCTTGAGTTCAAGTCTTATTAAGCTACTTTTTAGTGCATGCAATTTCTATTTTCAAGTTACTATATTTTAAAAATGCATCTCACATAAATAAAATAAAATAAAAGTGATTCACTTAAGTCTTTTAATTTATTGCCGCACTATCTAAAAGTCACATTATTGTAAAAGTGAACATCACTTATTCTATAAAAGTGATTCACTTCAAATCAACTTTATTGTAAAAGTGATTGTCAAAGGTTGATCTTGGGAAGAGGGGGCTTCTTTTTTTAGTTGGTCAAGTTAATATCTGCCAGGTCACTATTGGGGACATCTTCAACTTTTTCTTTGATCAAGCATAACTTCATCATCCAGAATCAGTTTTAAGTGCCATTTTTTTTTAAAACCGCATATTTTTTCGAGCTCTTTGCATCCAGACAGTTAGTTTCTGTTTTTTTGGCCATTATTTTACAATATGGCCACCCCTTGTGATATTATACTTACAAGTTCTAACTATTTCTCATGAAAATCTTGTATGGAGGATGCTCTGCGAAGAAGGGGACTTTTCAAGATAACCTCAGGGAAAGAAACAGAACCCACTGATGATGATAAGAAAATTAAATGGAAAAATAGATGTGATGAAGCTCATGGATTGATTGAGATGTCAATCTCTACTGATTTGCGATTCCACATATATGGAATTGATGAACCTAATCTCACTTGGGAAAAGTTGGAATCTGTGTTTGGTAAACACAATGAAATTTGGGGTCATCAACTTGAGAATGAGTTGTTTTCCTTGAATCCAAATGATTTTTCATGCATTCAAGACTATTTATCTAAGTATAAAACTCTTAGACTCTTATGTGCAGAATGCAAGATTAAGAAAGAAGACAAACAATGTATTTATCATATTCTTTCCAAACTTGGACCTACATATTCTATTTTTGTATCTACATTCTACTCCATGAAAGAATCCTTGACTGCAGCTAATTATCAAGAGCCTAGTCTTGAATCCTTTTGTGATTCCTTAATTAGAGAGAAATATAAGCACATTCATCTTGGAATAATTAACAATGCAGATACATCTGGGAAATCCTTATCGTCCCAATAGAAAGAAAAGTCCAAGCCTCCCAGGAAACAGAATTTTTGCAATAATAATCCAAACAACAAGGGTCCCAAACCCTCTCAGTCAGCTCCTTCTTTAAAAAATGATAAAGGATCCAAGCAAAAAGGAAAGAAGACTGAGTGTCATTACAATTTTTGTGGTAAAGATAATCATGATGAATCTAAGTGTTTCAAGAAGATGGCAGCCTTGGAAGCAGCAATGAAGAAGCCCCACATCAGCCTAGTTTCGTCTTCAGAATCTAAATCTCATGGACATGCACTTTGTGCTTCTGGTTACTCTTATACTGCATCTTCTTCTTCTACTTCAAATGAATGGCTTATTGATTTTGGAGCATCTTATCATATGGCTAAAGATCAAGCCATATTTTCTACTGTGCATGAATGTAACACCAAACAAATATTTGTTGGTGATGATAGATCTCTAAGTGTTGTAGGATCTGGAACAGTTCCAATAGAAATTGGTCATTTCAGTGATGTACTATGTGTTCCAAAAATTTCCTGCAATTTGTTATCAGTCTATCAAATTACTCATTCAGGTGAGGGTAAAACTGTGACTTTTACACCTCACCAAGTTGTAATCAAGGATTTTATAAATCCTCAAAATGTCCTTGCTACTGGAATTGTTGAAGATATTACCAGTTTGTACAAATTTAAAACTTTAGGTTATCACCTTTTCCTTCAGTTTTTGTTGCTCATAGTGATAACTTGAGCAAACTTTGGCATGAGCGATTTGGTCACTTAAATTATCGCTCATTGCAACAACTATGTAAAGACAATATGGTGATTGGTCTTCCGTTGGTATCTTGCAAAGATGGTGTTTGTTTCGGTTGTGTACTCGAAAAACATCATCGGGACATTTTTGACAAACATACCTCTTGGCACACCTCGGTTCCCTTGGAGCTTGTGCATAGTGACTTGTGTGGCCCTCTTCCATCTGCTTCCTTTTCTAGTTTCAAATATTTCTTAACTTTCATTGATGACTACTCCAGACGCACTTGGGTTTACTTCCTAAAACTTAAGAGTGAAGTATTTAACATGTTCTTGGCCTACAACGCCCTTGTTGAAAAACAATCTGGTCATCAAATTATTAAGTTAAGATCTAACAATGGAGGAGAATATGTTAACAACAAGTTCACTACTTTTTGCACTGAATAAGGAATCCAACAACAGCACACTGTTCCATATACACCACAACAAAATGGTGTAGCTGAACGGAAGAACCGCACTTTAAAAGAAATGGCTAATTGTATGATCCAATCTAAGGGACTAAGTCTTCAATATTGGGATGAGGCCATAAATTGTGCAAATTACATAGTTAATCGCACACCCACTAATTTTTTACAAGGTATAACACCAGAAGAAGCATGGAGTAAAATTAAACCAAATGTAAATCACTTTCGTGTGTTTGGTTGTGAAGCATGGGCTCACATTCTGGATGAAAAACGGAAAGCATTGTAGCCTAAAAGTGAAAAGTGCATATTTGTTGGATATTCTGAAGATGTATAAGGTTATAGACTTCTTCAGCCACATTCTCATGATATAATCATTAGAAGAGATGTTAAATTTGATGAAAATCTCTTGGCCTGCGAGCCTAACTTGGCGGGTGTGCCATCTTTGGCCTGCGAGCCTGATTCAACGATTATGCCTTCTTCTTCTTCTTATTCCAGCTTCCTTGATAGGTTTCCAAATCCAATTTCTGATGATGATAATGAGGATGAAAATCCACCTCCGCCTGCTCATGTTCCTCCAATTGAACCAACACCAATACTTCCTCGATGGGTCCGTTCAACATGTGAAGCAGTTGGTGATCTTAGAGATCAATGTCGAACACGTTCTTAGTTTCAGTGAGCCTCTTCTCTTTTGGCTTAAGTTTCTGAGAATCATGATCCATAAACTTTTGCAGAAGCTTTAGGAAATCCAGATTGGGATGCAGCTATGGATGAAGAATATCGTTCCTTAATGGCGAACAATACTTGGGATCTTGTTCCTCTTCCAAAAGGAAAAAAACTTGCCAGATGTAAATGGGTCTACAGAACTAAGTATGCATCAGATGGAAGTGTTGAAAGACTTAAGGCAAGGTTAGTTGCCAAAGGTTTTTCCCAAGTTGAAGGGATTGACTACAATGAAACCTTCGCCCCTGTAGAAAAAATGAACTCCATCTGCCTTGTTCTTTCCCTTGCAACCTTACATAACTGGGAAGTCCATCAAATGGATGTCAAGTTTTCCTTCTTACATGGTTATTTACATGAGGAAATTTACATGGAACAACCTCCTGGATATGTTCAGAATAACTCTAGCCTTGTTTGTCTCCTTAAGAAATCCTTATATTTCCTTAAGCAAGCTCCTAGAGCTTGGTATACCAAAATGGATAGCTTTCTCCTTGTCACTAGTTTTTATAGATTCCATTCTGACCCCAATGTCTATACCAAGAAAGTAGGAAACCATCTCATCATAATTGTTCTTTATGTTGATGATCTTATCCTTACTGGTAGTGACCCAAACTTATAACCCATGTGAAATCCAGTCTTAAGCAAAATTTTGAAATGCCAGACTTAGGACATTTGCATTATTTTCTTGGTCTCCAAGTCTTGCAAACCAAAGAAGGAATATTTCTTTCCCAGTATAAGTATGCTTGTCACCTTCTTCGTCTCTTCCACATGGAAGATTGTAAACCAGCCCCTTCTCCCTTCCAGTTTGGAGTCAAAATTTCTGCCACTTGTACTTCCCCTAAAGTAGATGCCACCTTGTATCGTCAGCTTGTTGGTAGTATTTTATACTTGACTCATTCCCGTCCTGACCTTTCCTTTACCGTTGTTTGTGTTTCCCATTATATGCAAACTCCTCATGAAAGTCATTGGAAAGCAGCAAAAAGAATACTTCGATATATTCAAGGTACAATTCAGTTTGGGATTCATTGCAGTACAGGGGGGAAACCTTTTTTGGTTGGTTTCACTGACTCAGATTGGGCTGACAATCTTGATGATCGGAAGTCTACTGCAGGTTATGTTTTCAGTCTAGGATCTGGACCTATCACTTGGGCTTGTAAGAAACAACAAGCACTTGCTCTTTCTTCAGCAGAAGCAGAATATCGAGCCGTAGTTAATGCCAGTCAAGAAGCTTTATGGATTCGACAGATCCTTTCAGAGTTTGGATTCGAGCAGCAGCAGCCTACTCCACTTTGGTGCGACAATCAAAGTGCCATCAAGCTTGCCAAAGATCCAATTCTATATTAGCGCAGCAAACACATTGAGCTACACATGCACTTCATCAGAAATCTTGTTCATGATAGTGTTATTGAAGTTCTCTATTTCCCTACAGATGATCAAGTTGCCGACATCTTCACCAAGTCTCTTACAAAAGCGAAGTTTTCTAAACTTCGGTCTATGTAAGGAGTTCAGGAATGCGTCCTTAAGAGGGGATAGGCTCTAATGCCTCCTTCCTTCTCCTAATAGTGTCACTTTTGTAAATCCTTCAATCCTAGCCCAAGTTGTTCTTAAGAGGGGATGTTAGGATATTTAGACACTTAGGAGTTAGTTAATATCAACTTGTGTAATATATTCGTTAGGTAAAAGTGTGTTTCTTTAGTATGCATTACTATGCATTCGTAAATATTCTAATCCGACGGTCACGATATGTTCTAGACATAGAGTGATCCAACGGTTCAACTTCTCTTAGATCATACCTACCATTGATCCGTGGCTTAACACCCGATTGGTCTATGATCTCTATTTAAAGAGCATAGAGGTTCCTTGTCTAGTTGATCAATTATGATAAGCTCATGTAACTTTCTTTCTTTTGCATAATAAATTGCTCCAAGTAGCTATTTGGCTGGGGCCGTGGACTGTTTCCCTCTCGAGGGTTTTAACCACGTGACAAACATCGATGTGTTGATCTGTGATCTATTTGTGTGAAGCGGTTGCTCAAGGTGTTCGGTCTTTTGGGAGTACCCTGTGTACCCGAACAGCTAGACCCATACCTCTCCCATGGTATTTTATATCATAGGTTTAGTGTAGATGCCAATACCTTAGCGTTGGGTTAGGCTAAGGTATTTGGGAGGGGTTTAAATCATAACATAAGACTAGGTTTAAAACTTAAAACCATATAAAACATTAAGATCGTGCATAATATAAAGTTATACATTATAAGCTATAATCCATAACTAAGATCCCATGAAATAGTATCTACTCATATGCATAAAAGACTGAAAAGTGATGCATCAAACCAAAACATGTAGGATCATAAGAACTGCATTAAAGGACAAGAATATGTGGTTTGATGCAAAACATAAGTAACATAAACCCTTGTTCCTATTCATAGTAAGAGGTCATTGTATGGGGGACCATATGTTACAAACCCTAAGCCTCCCATGCTTAGGGGCATGTCTTTACAAACATAGTGTGAACTATGTTAAGGACGAGCCTTGGAATCAATAAAACTAAAGAGGTAAACAAATACATAATCTGTAGGAGTATGGTTGAAGGTTCTGAAAGGAACTGACCATCATAATCATCAACAAATCTTATCTTAAGCAGCAAGCCAATAGATATTAGAACCAACAATAATTTAAACATAGAATTCTGCTAAACTAAATGTAAAAATAACACATGCAATTTTTTTATGTACCATTTTTAGGTGTGTTACATTTATTAGTTTATGATAAATAACTATATATTTTTTTCCTATTATAAAAATATAATATTTGTGATTGTTTTATATTGTGTTTTAGATTTTCCCAAAAGACATGTGGATTGGCTATTTTTTTATACTTTTTATATATTTATAAATTTAAATTTAAATTTATAATTTTTAAAATTTAAATTATATAAGTATTTAAATATATAGCTATATTAACTTATTACATAATTATATATTTAAATTTAATATTTTTAAATTACATTTAGAGTAGGTAGGTATTTTACATCGTTAATTTTTTTTTAATTACATATAGTAGGAAGGAGATATTATAACATATTGTAATGTAATGTAAGATTACATCAACAAAAATAAAAAAATAATTTGAAAATAAATAATGTAAAGAATTAAAATTAAAAAATCTATGTAAAATAAAAAAATAAAAAAAAAATAAAACCAACATAAATCCATCTTAGAATATATGTTATAACATTTTATAAATATTGAAGAATGTTATTCTATTAAATACATACATTATTTAATATATATTAGTGGAAAAATTTAAACAATCCACAAATATTCACAATTTTTTTCATCAAACTTTTATCTATAATCAATTTTAATTTATATTTATTTATTTTAATTTAGATTTATTATTTTTTAGATATAAAGAAACAATTTCTTAATATTGATATTCCATTGGAATAGCCCGCATGGGTGTAGACTGACTGGCAAGTGTCGTGTAAATGAAGGAATGTTGTAAAGGAGGTCTCAAGTTCAAATCTCACTCAAACTTATCCGTGCCCCATGCTTGCAGGCTGTGTGGACGCACCAGGGGTTATAGTGGCAGCTGACGGGAATGGACCTCGTGTCACACGAGTACTAGAACCGCCCAATTGCCGATTCCCCCAGTACAACTAAAAAAAATAAAAATTCCATTGAAATAAAAAAAAACTTATTTCAATACATATAATATCGCTTAGGTGTCCTAGTTTTTGAGGTTGTATTTCATTAAAAAAAAATGGTGTCCTATCAGAACTCCACATCAAGCCTCATCACATCAAAACTACACTCTTGCACTTAATCATATAAACATCAAGACTACCTTTAAAGATATACTTAAATAAAAATAATATGTGACAACTTAATAAACTTTTACAATAAAAATAATATGTGACAACTTAATAAACTTTTACAGAACCACTAGACACCATAGAAGTGTCCTTAAATTCTTCAAAATAGAGACACCCCTTAGAAGAGCCAAGTGCTTTCTTCGAGGGCGTGTCTACCATAACATAGAACTAGCTGTAAGGTCTAGGATTTCGGCAGATATTTATGAAAAATAGTGCAAATCAAGTATTCTTAAAAGAAAGTCAAAAAGCACAACCGAGAAATGTAGTTAAATTCAATCATTTACAATATAATTTAATATTTTTTAAAAACCCACTACAATTAAAGAATTAGAAATAGAGGAACTAATAACATATCTTTTTCATCGACAACGTCTCGAAGAGATTTTTTGTTATATGAGCTGTATTCTTCTGAATTGTAACCCAATTCTGGGATGGCAAGATTGATGCCCTTTGATTCTTAATAAGAACAACGAGAGGCTTTTTTCTTCCTGAAAAAAAAAAAAAAAAAAAAAAACGTTTATTTTTCATCACATATAAATTCATTAAATCCAACCAAAGTATTAGATATTGATGAATTTCTAACATATTTTGTTCATGATAAATACATAAAACAACAGTGATTTGCAAAAATGCATTTAAGAAATTTTTTACCATATTTTATTCTTTATAACTTTTACAGATTTTCATACTACATTTATTTGCTCCTTTGATAAAATTTACATGGTGGTTCATTGATGAATTTAGCTGGTTATTTTGCCTCAGAGATGTTTTTACGAGAATGCTTTTCAATTTTTCCAAAACTTCTTATTGAAGTTTATCTTTCCGTAACTCCGTTCACATCACTTTGGCAAAATGGGGTGGGAAAGACGTACAGCTTAGAGGTAATTTATCTTATTGCTTGTCTTTTTTCTATTTAAACTACATTGTTTCAATGTTGTAAATTTTCTTAATGTGTTATGAATTTTAATGATTCTCATTTTTTATAATCAAGAAGATATTCTTCAAAAGTCTAATTAGTATAAATTCATCTCGAATGATAAAATAAAACTAAATATAAGTTAAAGACAAAGTATAAAATTATTATTTCTAAACAATTTCAATGTTACTTTATTTTTTTAACAAAACAAAAACAAAGTATAAACTTCGAAGTAATAATTTTTTTCAAAACATATCACTTTTTGACCTTGGGATTAATGTTCAGTTTTATTTTATAAAAAGATATTTTAAGAGCATTTCAAAGATTACATTAACATAACACTATTTTAGCTTTCGATCATTAGAAATGATAAAAAATGTGCTAAATTCACAATCTTTAAATAAAAGATTGAAGAATCTAAGTTACTCTTTTTACATCATAGATTTTATGTGATACATTACTCTTCCATGAGGGTGCATATTACTCTCCCATAAAAATGTTATAATTCAATTTTATTTTATTTTTTAATCATTATGTAACACGTCTGTAATGCATCTCTTCACCTTAAGAACACCCTGATTTTTTCAATGCAAATTCTTGCTTCTTAAAATATCCTGGACCCTTCTTTCTTACTTAGTTATTTCTCTTTTTCTTTTTTCAATGCCTGGAAAATGTTCAAAAATGAAAAAAGAAAACTTGTGTTATAGAGGCTTTCCTCTGCTTTCCAAGGAACTCTAAATACAATCACAAGCATGTCAAATAGATTCACATAGATTCACAGAAATGCATAAGTTCTATGTTTTCCTTAGAGTGGGGGAGGATGTCATAGTTTTGCACTTAGGCCCCTAGCCAACCCACACTATCAAGAAAATATTCACACAAAGCCTTGTCCAAGGACTCAAGAATGCAGATGGCCAAGACACCTAGAAAGACTCGAAAGCACGACACCATGGGCATTATGAGATATGGGCATAGCGTGTAGATGGCATGACATGAGGAGTGGGCGTAGAAAGACGTGCAAGCCAAAATGAATAAGGTGTGGACACTTGTGTGGGAAAGCAAGGCAGTTGACTTAGTGGTGTGGACTAGGCGACATGGGCTAGGTTCCCTCCCACACCTGCACTACACATCACTTGGTAACATGGAATGAGAGCCCATGGAAACAAGGCATAGAAACTTGGCATGGACACATAGCACGATAGCAAGTGGACGGATGTGTGCAAGGAATTGGGATTGCAAAGCAAAGTGCATACAAAGACATAACCGATAAGCGTGGGGGATGTGTTTGTGGGAACACTCCAAGGAAGCACATCAACTGAATGTGGGTTGAAGTGCATTAGTTGGAGGGGCATGCGCCCATGTGTGGAATCCAAGGAAAGGCAAGATGGGATCCCACAATGAACAAGTGGACACCAAAGCATTTGAGGACTTATTGTGGAGAGGAATTTTCCATGAGCTTCTGTAACAACAATTACTAACTGCACTTATTCCTTAATGCAATCTTATAAACTCAAACAATTTCTAGAAAATTTTATCCTTGGAATTCTTAAATTAAGTCGTTACATTCCGATCTGTTAATTTATATAATCCCTCTAATGGTCTTAAAACATAAATGCATTATCTTGGATATATTTGACAGTGGATTTATTGCTGCTTTGAATTGTTATATGTTTAGTTTCCATTTCAGAGTTTAACTGTGCAAACTGTTCATAATTGTTGTTGCCAATATAGTTTTCTCTAGCAATTAAAACTTGAACAACTCATTAACATGGAAAATAGATACACACATCCCTCTGCATGAATTCATGTGGAACAATCCTCGATTTTTATTTTTCCTCTGTATCAGCAATCATAATAAATTCTTGGAGTGAAATACAAAGTTGGAATTCAAAGAATTGATGTACAACATGACAGGTATGGGTGGTGATCTGGCACAATTCCCTTATCGCTTAATAGCTAATATAGGTAAAAATCGACAAGGTGTAATAAAAGCTGGGAAACCCAAGCTATCAATAAATTTAATTTGCCAAATTAAATTTAGTGTCTGAACTCTAAAGAATATTTGTTAGTTCATCGTACTTTTTTTGTATGCATACGTTTAATCCAGTTCAATTGTAGTAGTTTGTTTTTTATTCAGTTTGTGGGAGCATGTTTCTGCATTCAGTAACATGCCTATATTGAACTTGTATCTACATAGATATGTCTCTGCAATTGGGTTTATGTTAACCCATTTTTTCATTATGAGAGTAATTACTTTTTTCTTTTTGTAAAATCAAATTATTTAATTCCAAGAACATATTATGTTAAAATATTTCGTATTGGATTTCTTCTTTTGATGTTTTATTGCAATTCTAATATGATATCTTTCTCTGCATGTATAAAAAAATAGCAGTGTCTTTAGGTTAATATTTTAATCTTATTAAATACCATGATTGTTATATTCACATTTGAAATGTCTTTTGTAAAATGTGTTCGATCTGATAATTATGTGTTTCTTCCGTAGTTGCTCCAATTAACAATGCACATCTATCTACAAGTCAGATGCAACTGTTTCTCAAAGCTAAGAATTCATAAACAACTTTGTACTCTGGAAAAGGGAAAGGGTCAGTGCCATTTTGGAGGACAAAGATACAATGTTCATGTACCTTAACTCCCTATGCTGGCCCAAAATGTTTGCAACACCATATTTTTATGTTGAATCCTACATGGGATTATTATTGTTCATTTTTCATTCATATCAAACATGCTTTTCCTTTTAATAGTTGTTACTACATCAGTTATAACAACACATTGGAGTATTTTCTTGATGAGATTAGTATCTTCCATGCCATGCCAAACTATGATGTGATGTTTGTTCTAAATCCCATTTGGCATTGCTCTCATTTTAAAAAGAAACAAGACATGTCTAAAATATGCTATGGAATCCCAAAAAAAATATTTCTCGTCAAAAAGCGCAACCAAGAAATGTAGTTAAATCCGGTCATTTCTGGTATAATTTGATATTTAAAAAAGAACGAAGATATGAAGGAAAAACCACTACAGTTAAAGAATTAGAAATAGAGGAACTAATAACGTATCTTTTTCATCACATATAAATTCATTGAATCCAACCAAAGTGTTAGAAATTGACGAATTTCTAACATATTTTGTTCATGATAAATACATAAAACAACAGTGATTTGCAAAAATACATTTAAGAACTTTTTTACCATATTTTGTTCTTTATAACTTTTACATATTTTCATACTACATTTATTTGCCCCTTTGATGAAATTTACATGGTGGTTCATTGATGAATTTACCTGGTTATTTTGTCTCAGAGATGTTTTCACGAGAATGCTTTTCAATTTTTCCCAAAATTCTTATTGGAGTTTATCTTTCCCTAACTCCGTTCACATCACTTTGGAAAAATGGGGTGGGAAAGACGTACAACTTGGAGGTAATTTATTGTATTACTTGTTTTTTTCTATTAAAACTACATTGTTTCAATGTTGTAAATTTTCTTAACATGTTATGAATTTAATTGATTCTCATTTTTTATAATCAAGAAGACATTCTTCAAAAGTTAAAAACAAAGTATAAACTTCGAAGTAATAATTTTTTGGAATGATAGAGTAAGACTAAATATAAGTTAAAAACAAAGTCTAAACTTATTAGTTCTAATCAATTTCAATGTTACTTTATTTTTTTAACAAAACAAAAACAAAGTATAAACTTGGAAGTAATAATTTTTTTTCAAAACATATTACTTTTTGACCTTGGGATTAACGTTCAATTTTATTTTATAAAAAGATATTTTAAGAGCATTTCAAAGATTACATTAACATAAAACTATTTTAGCTTTTAATCATTAGAAATGATAAAAAATACCACTGCTAAATTCAAAATGTTTAAATAAAAGATTGAAGAATCTAAGTTACTCTTTTTACATCATAGATTTTATGTTATACATTACTCTTCCATGAGCGTGCACATTACTCTCCCATAAAAATGTTATAATTCAATTTTATTTTATTTTTTAATCATTATGTAACACATCTGTAATGCATCTCTTCACCTTAAGAACACCCTGATTTTTTCAATGCAAATTCTTGCTTCTTAAAATATCTTGGACCCTTCTTTCTTACTTAGTTATTCCTCTTTCGCTTTTTTCAATGCCTAGAAAATGTTCAAAAAAGAAAAAAGAAAACTTGTGTTATAGAGGCTTTCCTTTGCTTTCCAAGGAACTCTAAATGAAATTACAAGCATGCCAAATAGATTCACATAGATTCACAGAAATGCATAGGTTCTATGTTTTCCTTGGAGTGGGTGAGGATGTCATAGTTTTTCACTTGGGTCCCTAGCCAACCCACACTATCAAGAAAATATTTGCACAAAGCCTTGTCCAAGGACTCAAGAATGCAAATAGCCAAGACACCTAGCGAGACTCGAAAGCACGACACCATGGGCATTATGAGATATGGGCATAGCGTGCAGATGGCATGACATGAGGAGTGGGTGTAGAAAGACGTGCAAGCCAAAATGAATAAGGTGTGGGCACTTGACTTACTGGTGTGGACTAGCCAACATGGGCTAGGTGCCCTCCCACACCTACACCGCACATCACTTGGTAACATGGAATGAGAGCCCATGGAAACAAGGCGTAGACACTTGGAATGGACACATAGCACGATAGCAAGTGGATGGATGCGTGCAAGGCATTGGGATTGAAAAGTAAACTGTGGACGAAGACATAACTGATAAGTGTGGGGGATGTGTTTATGGGAACACTCCAAGGAAGAACATCGACCGAACGTGGGTTGAAGTGCATTAGTTGGAGGGGCATGCGCCCATGTGTGGAATCCAAGGCAAGGCAAGATGGGATCCCACAATGAACAAGTGGACACCAAAGCTTTTGAGCACTTATCATGGCGAGGAATTTGCCATGAGATTTTGTAACAACAATTACTAACTGCACTTATTCCTCAATGCATTCTTATCAACTCAAATAATTTCTTGGAAATTTTATCCTTGGAATTCTTAAATTAGGTCGTCAGATTCTGATCTATTAATTTATAAAATCCCTCTAATGGTCTTAAAACATAAATGCATTATCTTGGAGATTATTGATAGTGGATTTATTGCTGCTTTGAATTGTTATATGTTTAGTTTCAATTTCAGAGTTTAATTGTGCAAACTGTTCATAATTATTGTTGCCAATATAGTTTTCTCCAGCAATTAAAACTTGAACAACTCATTAACATGGAAAACAAATACACACATCCCTCTTCATGAATTCATGTGGAACAATCCTCGATTTTTATTTTTCCTCTGTATCAACAATCATAATAAATTCTTGGAGTGAAATACAAAGTTGGAATTCAAAGAATTGATGTACAATATGATAGGTATGGGTGGTGGTATGGCACAATTCCCTTATCGCTTAATAGGTAATATAGGTAAAAATAGACAAGGTGTAATAAAATCTGGGAAACCCAAGCTATCAATAAATTTAATTTGCCAAATTAAATTTAGTGTCTGAACTCTAAAGAATATTTGTTAGTTCACCATACTTTTTTTTGGATGCATACGTTTATTCCAGTTCAATTGTAGCAGTTTGTTTTTTATTCAGTTTGTGGGAGCATGTTTTTGCATTCAGTAACATGCCTATATTGAACTTTTATCTACATAGATATGTCTCTGCAATTGGGTTTATGTTAACTCATTTTTTCATTATGAGAGTAATTACTTTTTTTTGTCAAAATGAATTATTTATTTCCAAGAACATATTATGTTAAAGTATTCCGTATTGGATTTCTTCTTTTGATGTTTTATTGCAATTATAATATGATATATTTCTCTGCATGTATAAACAAAATAGCAGTTCCTTCATGTTAATATGTTAATCTTATTAAATACCATGATTGTTATATTCACATTTGAAATGTCTTTTGTAAAATGTGTTCGATCTGATAATTATGTGTTTCTTCCGTAGTTTCTCCAATCAACAATGCACATCTGTCTACAAGTCAGATGCAACTATTTCTCAAAGCATAGAATTCATAAAAACCTTTGTACTCTAGAAAAGGGAAAGGGTCAGTGCCATTTCGGAGGACAAAGATACAATGTTCATGTACCTTAAATCCCTATCCTGACCCAAAAGGTTTGCAACACCATATTTTTCTGTTGAATCCTACATGGGATTATTATTGTTCATTTTGTACTTTCATTTGTATCAAACATGTTTTTCCTTTTAATAGTTGTTACTACAACAGTTATAACAACACATTGGATTATTTTCTTGATGAGATTAGTATCTTCCATACCATGCCAAACTATGATGTGATGTTCGTTCTAAAGCCCATTTGGCATTGCTCTCATTTTAAAAAGAAACAAGACATGTCTAAAATATGCTATGGAATCCCCCCAAAAAATATTTCTCGTCAAAAAGCGCAACCGAGAAATGTAGTTAAATCCGACCATTTATAGTATGATTTAATATTTAAAAAAATGCGAAGATATGAAGGAAAAACCACTACAGTTAAAGAATTAGAAATAAAGGAACTAATAACATATCTTTTTCATCACATATAAATTCATTGAATCCAACCAAAGTATTAGAAATTGACGAATTTCTAACATATTTTGTTCATGATAAATACATAAAACAACAGTGCTTTGCAAAATTACATTTAAGAAATTGTTTACCATATTTTGTTCTTTATAACTTTTACAGATTTTCATACTACATTTTTTTGCCCCTTTGATGAAATTTACATGGTGGTTCATTGATGAATTTACCTGGTTATTTTTCCTCAGAGATATTTTCATGAGAATGCTTTTCAATTTTTCCAAAAATTCTTATTGGAGTTTATTTTTCCCTAACTCCATTCACATCACTTTGGCAAAATGGGGTGGGAAAGACGTACAACTTGGAGGTAATATATCGTATTACTTGTTTTTTTCTATTTAAACTACATTGTTTCAATGTTGTAAATTTTCTTAACGTGTTATGATTTTAACTAATTCTCATTTTTTATAATCAAGAAGACATTCTTCAAAAGTTAAAAACAAAGTATAAACTTCGAAGTAATAATTTTTTTTCAAAACATATTACTTTTTGACCTTGGGATTAATGATCAGTTTTATTTTATAAAAAGATATTTTAAGAGCATTTCAAAGATTACATTAACATAAAACTATTTTATCTTTCGATCATTAGAAATGATAAAAAAAATTGGTGCTAAATTCACAATGTTTAAATAAAAGATTGAAGAATCTAAGTTACTCTTTTTACTTCATAGATTTTATGTGATACATTACTCTTCCATGAGGGTGCACATTACAGGCTCCCATAAAAATGTTATAATTCAATTTTATTTTATTTTTTAATCATTATGTAACACATATGTAGTGCATCTCTTCACCTTAAGAACACCCTGATTTTTTCAATGCAAATTCTTGCTTCTTAAAATATCTTGGACCCTTCTTTCTTACTTAGTTATTCCTCTTTCGCTTTTTTCAATGCCTGGAAAATGTTCAGAAACGAAAAAAGAAAGTTTTTGTTATAGAGGCTTTCCTTTTCTTTCCAAGGAACTCTAAATGAAATTACAAGCATGTCAAATAGATTCACATAGATTCACATAAATGCATAAGTTCTATGTTTTCCTTGGAGTGGGTGAGGATGTCATAGTTTTGCACTTGGGCCCCTAGCCAACCCACACTATCAAGAAAATATTTGCAGAAAGCCGTGTCCAACGACTCAAGAATACATATGGCCAAGACACCTAGCATGACTCGAAAGCACGACACCATGGGTGTTATGAGATATGGGCATAGAGTGCAGATGGAATGACATGAGGAGTGGGCGTAGAAAGACGTGCAAGCCAAAATGAATAAGGTGTGGGCACTTGTGTGGGAAAGAAAGGAACTTTAATTAGTGGTGTGGACTAGCCATCATGGGATAGGTGCCCTCCCACATCTGCACCGCACATCACTTGGTAACATGGAATGAGAGCCCATGGAAACAAGGTGTAGACACTTGGCATGGACACATAGCATGATAGCAAGTGGATGGGATGCGTGCAAGGCATTGGGATTGCAAAGAAAAGTGCAGAGAAAGACATAACCGATAAGTGTGGGGGATGTTTTTGTGGGAACACTCCAAGGAATCACATCGACCGAACGTGGGTTGAAATGCATTAGTTGGAGGAGCATGCGCCCATGTGTGGAATCCAAGGCAAGGCAGATGGGATCCCACAATGAACAAGTGGACGCCAAAGCGTTTGAGGACTTATCATGGTGAGGAATTTTCCATGAGATTCTTTAACAACAATTACTAGCTGCACTTATTCATCAATGCAATCTTATAAAATCAAACAATTTTCTGGGAAATTTTATCCTTGGAATTCTTAAATTAAGTCATTACATTCTGATCTGTTAATTTATAAAATCCCTCTAATGGTCTTAAAACATAAATGCATTATCTTGGAGATATTTGATAGTGGATTTATTGCTGCTTTGAATTGTTATATGTTTAGTTTCAATTTCAGAGTTTAACTATGCAAACTGTTCATAATTGTTGTTGCCAATATAGTTTTCTCTAGCAATTAAAACTTGAACAACTCATTAACATGGAAAACAGATCCACACATCCTTGTGCATGAATTCATGTGGAACAATCCTTGATTTTTATTTTTCCTTTGTATCAGCAATCATAATAAATTCTTGGAGTGAAATACAAAGTTGGAATTCAAAGAATTGATGTACAACATGACAGGTATGGGTAGTGATATGGCACAATTGCCTTATCGCTTAATAGCTAATATAGGTAAAAATCGTCAAGGTGTAATAAAATCTAGGAAACCTAAGCTATCAATAAATTTAATTTGCCAAATTAAATTTAGTGTGTGAACTCTAAAGAATATTTATTAGTTCCTCATACTTTTTTTTGGATGCATACGTTTATTCCAGTTCAATTGTAGCAGTTTGTTTTTTATTCAGTTTGTGGGAGCAGGTTTCTATATTCAGTAACATGCCTATATTGAACTTGTATCTACATAGATATGTCTCTACAATTGGGTTTATGTTTATTTATTTGTTTATTTGTTCTTCTCTAATGGTCCTTGTTTCTTGGGTGTTGTTTTCCTGGAGGAAGTGTGAGAGGATTTCTAGGCTGAGGCCTGCTATCCATTCTAGGCTGGAGGTTTTTTCTTGGAAAATTGATTTATTCCTAACCACCTTGGTGTCCCAGATGAGGATGAGAGGTAGGGCTCGAAAAAGTTCTGTTTGAGGGGATTTTTTCCAATTTTTCCAAGTTTCTTCAACTGAGTTTACGAACCAGAGGTGGGGAAGGTTGGTTTGTTGTGATATTTCAGTCCAAGATTTGTTTTGAAAGGGACACTCCAAAAATAAGTGTTATATTTTTTCTTCATTTTTCATGCAGAGGGGGCATCTCTCTGGGCCTTCCACCTTTTTCTGTTTCATTCTGTCCCAAGTGGGGGATTTCCCAGAGAGTACGCACCCCATGAAAATCCTAGACTTCAAAGGGCAATGCATTTTCTAGACTTTTTTCCACCACCAAGATTCGACATCTGGCCTATCTGGGGATGTGAGTAATTTATATCCCAATTTTAGCGAGTATCTTCTTGTTGATGCATGGGACCATATAAGCTCATCATGTCTGTCAGAGATGTGGACATGGGAGGCTTGGAGTGCATAGATGTAATTGTTTCACATAGGACTTATCTCATTATTTAGACCCAACTCTGTGGCCGATTTCCAACCTTGATTCCAGATAGTGGTGGAGGCGTTGTCCGCTACTTGGTTTAAATGAAAAAAAACATGTTCATTTAGGTCCTAAATGAGGGGAGGGGGGAGGGTGTGTCTATTATGATATCCCATCCAGGGGTCTACACCAATGAAAACCTGAGTACCCCGACCTATTCTCCAAACTAGGCCATTTTCAATAACAAGGAAAGAGAGGAGAACCACCTTCCATATTGCCAAGGCCCCTTTTACGCTTTTTTCCAGGTTTCGAATCCATTCTGTAAGAGTGTACAGTAGGATGTATTTATGGATGACCACTTTTCTCCAGAGGTTCTCCATTGTTATTAACCTCCATCTCAGTTTTGATGCTAGGGATTTTGCAAAGAGGTGAATGTGTTTTAGTCCTCAGCCTCCCTAAGATTTTGGTTTTTCCAAGATTTTCCATCTAACCCAGGGCGGGACAAAAGTTGTCGAGTTTCCTTACCAAAGAAACCTGTAACAAATTTTCCTTATTCGGTCTAGGATTCCCTTGGGGATCCATTCCAAGGACATCTAGTAAACTGATATTTCTTCGAATACCGATTTAATCAAAACAAATCTTCCTGCTCTGGGAAACCTTCGGTGGCTCTAAATGCTTAGCCTTTTTTCCATTTTTGCAATGAGACTTCCCCAATCATTTGTTGTGTATTCATTGGCTTTTAGTTGAAACCTAAGGTACTTAATACCTGTTTCTAGAGGTTTGTGCTTGTAGGGGAAGATTGGTGCATACCTGGCTTCTTACTCTTTTGTTAGGAGGTTGGTTGAGAGGGAGCGTTTGTGGTTGTTTATTTGCATGCATGTCACCTTGTTAAAAAGTTGGAGAGTCTTTTCCAGAGTTTTTGCATCCCTTATGGAGCCATAGCATAAAATTAAGATGTCATCGACAAAGAGCATATGTGAGAGCCATTCCTTTGAATGATCCCTGTCTCTTTTCATGTGTTAAGACTTGACTTAAACCTTCCTCTACTAGCAGAAAGAGAAGCTGGGATAGGGGAAATCCTTGGTGCATACCTCTTTTTGCTCCAAAGAAAGGAGATGCTAAACCATTTTTAAGGACTGCAAAAGATGTTGTCGAGATGCAGCTGATGATCCACTTAATGAAGCTGTAGTCAAAACCTAAGTGAGTGAACTGGATTTTTTAAGAAGGATTTTTTTTTAGAATGTTCCAGTATGTTTCCCTCTCGCTGTAGGGTACATAGAAATTTACCGTCATGAAGGAAATATTTAGGTCAACATGATAAAAATCAGCCCCAATTCCTGATTCAAAAGCCCAAGTGTTTAGAAGTTTTACAGTATTTGTTTTCCAAGCGAGTGAAAGTCCTCCTAAGTGTCCTCTTGCACTAACTGCATGGTAGTCATAAAGGGGGAGAGTGTCTTTTATAAGATGGGATATTTCCTCTTCCGCTCCCACAGTTTCTTATAGGAGGAAGATATTGGGTTGCAAGAGGCTCAACAACCATTTTAGGGAAAGTGTTTTGGGTTTACTTACCAAAGCCCTACAGTTGAAAGAAAATAGTTTCATTGGGATACTTTGTTAGAGGCTTTTGCTGCTCTAAGCACCCATACAATTGAATTTTGTTTTCCTTCTGCTACATCCTTGATGGCTCGGTCCTGGACCGAAGAAAGGTGGGAGGGTCTACCCCTTCCCTTCCCCTTTTTAGGGGTTCCTGGGTTTTTTTCCATGCCTCCACTTGGTAAGTCAGGAAGTGGTATAACCCTGGTCCTAAGACGAAAGTGGATGGAGGGTGATCCTGATGTGGAGGGGGACAAGGTTTCTTGGAGAGGATTTTGTGGTGGGATGGAAGAGGTCAAAAGTGGGTCAAAGGGAGAGGGAGGAAAGGGTTATGGGGATGGAAGCTGAGAGGTGTTGCAAAAAAAATTGGGGAATTCAATTATTCATTGCAAAGGAATTGTGAGTTGACAGAGAGTGCATGAAAATAAACTTCCAGATCTGAAATGGGGAGAAGTGTGTCAAGAATATTACCTGGAGTAAGGAGTGGTTCTTCTCCCCAGCAAGTCTCCTTCTCGTTGATCCTATTTTGCACTCTGGGGAGGATCCTCATGCTGGGGAGGTAGCAAGGGTTCTTGGTGCATTGTATATGATCCTGGAATAATCCACATTTTTGCTAGAGAGCCATCTTTCTCTAGATTTATCCCTTCTGATTCAACTGGTTCAACTGGTCTCTTTCTCAATTTCTCAAACGAGTTTTTAAAAGTGAGATGACATTGCTTCACCATGTGTCCATATTGGTGACACCTGTGGCAATGGAAGGGAATTCCTTCGTAGTCCAATTTTTGTCTTATGTTCTTTTGGCCCCAGATGGTGTTCAGTTCTTTGCGCAAACTGGTTCTGATGTTTAAGGAGACCAAGATTCTAGCCACGAACATTCTCCCCGTTTGTTCGAACAACATGTTGGCATCGATGAAGACTCCAATGGCACTCTCTATCTCCCCTAAGGACTCCCAATTACAGAATTCCTATGGCAAACCTTACATGCAGACCCAAATTGGGATATCATTGAATTTTTTGTATCCGCGTCGAACATTGGGGTCCAGAATTTGATGAGGACACTACAACAAAATACCCTTTGGGGGGTTGTTTTGTCTTTCGATGGGTTTTCTAAC
>LPNX010673906.1:61581-145950 GCA_001517045.1 Pseudotsuga menziesii | reverse complement strand
GGGGGGGGGGTTGGAAAGACTCCCCCTAAAGGTTTACCTAGCAGAAGATAAACACCAAGAACAAAGGAGAAACTCCTCCAAAGATAGGGAACCCCGGAAAATAATTCTTCTAGCTGGTAGCGAACTTCTTATGGATGAGGACTCATAGTCGTACCCTATCCATCGTTGTTATGGATTAGGGATGAGGACTGGTGTACCCCATTGGGAGTTGTAAACATTTTACATTTCATTAATAAATTTTTATACTGTTAGGTGTGATCTATATGGTGAATTCTACTATTCAATACATATGAATTATGTATTTGTTGAAGTCAATGATGTCTGGTATATTATTGTTCTATTATAATTGGTTTTTCTTTTCGAATACAATTTTCATTATATATGAAATTTGTAAGTTTGAAACGATAATATACATTTCCTAGCACGTGGGTTATTGTGAAGATGCTTCTATACTGTCTGAAAACTGTTTGAAAAACCTCTTATTATAGCCTTCTAGAATCATCAACTCATGCCCCATGAGGATTTGCACTTACAGGAAATAGAGTATAACTTTCCAAAAACAAAAACCTTACAACAGTAAGATTTTCTAAAAAGGAGGAGCTGTAACAGGAATTTGCTAAAACAGAGTAGTTGTAGCAAGATTTTTTTTTAAAGTTCTAAAATGTCTTTAATAGTCTGAGGAATATCTTTAAGTTACATATCTCATTAAAAAACCCAATGATATTCAAGATTTCTATAGAAGATGTATTTGTTCCTTATTCACCTCCTCTTATTGTGAATACTCAATAACATGTTGAGATTCATGTTGTTCAATAACAATTATTTCCTCGGGTTCATTGAGAAATTTTGTGTCCAACTAAATGGAGTGTTAAAGATGTATATCTATCTGTTTAGCATGAAATTATGTCACTTTGATAATTTAACGAATACTCCCACCAAACATAATCAACAACATCAAAGTACTCAACTATATAATTAACATAATTTCTTTACTTGTCTCTTTAGACAAATTGAGACCATGGTTGAGTAGACAAAAAAACAACCTACAATATCCCCATGTGATGTAGGAATTTTATTCAACACACAATTTTTGGCAGGCATCCTCTTAAGGCTACTTGGACCAATTTTCTTATACTTAGCCAATTTCTTGATTTTCACTAATTTGCCATATTTCTCCATAATGATGCCATAATGAAACAATGATTTCAACTTCATGCCAAGTCATCATGTATGCCATGCCATGCAAGAGTCATCCTTAGTGTGGGCATTAACCTTAATGCAGGAATCACTTAGCCCCTTTACAACACTTAGCTATTTTTCCTTTGCCTTTAGTATGCAAATAACATTTTTCTTCTATTTTGGCAGCTTGATATTTTCCTTATTTGATCACCATAAGAAAATACCATGGGTAGATAGCCATTTCAACAATTAACAGGACCATATAATTTGATGAATTTTATCATCAAAGGAACACCCCCTTGCAGGAATTTCCAAATGGTCTCTCAAACTCTTTTTCTAACACTTAACCAGTTCTCTTCAAACCCGAGGTCACCAAGGTGATTTCATTTTTCTTACAAATTTGGCAAGTGAGATACCTAATGGATAGAGTCCAACAAGGTGAATCCATCAAGACCACTTTCATCCTCTGGAGCTTCTTTCTCTCTCCCCGACAGACATTTTTTCTGGAGCAGTGCAAATATGGCTGAGAGGCACTTTTGGAAAATTGATATCTTCTTCTTGAAAGACTTTTTGGTCAGGATAATGATATGGTTGGATGCACCATAAAACACTCTAGAGATCCACACTATTGGAATATTTTTATCATCATCCTATGAGCCATGGCGAGCATTTCCCTAAGGCCAATTAGGAAGATTATACTAATAATTCCATACTTGAACAATTTTTTATCTTCTCCTAGGCTTGGTCTAATTTCCCTAAACCACAGTTGTGGTAGGTCCATAAATTATTCTTCGTGGTCTCTTTGGAAAAACGGATACCATGGTTGAGTAGAAAAAACAAAAGCCTACAATATCCCCATGTGTTGCAGGCATTTTCTTCAACAAACAATTTGTGACGGGCATCCTCTTAAGGCTACTTGGACCAATTTTCAGAATGATGTCATAATGCAACAATGATTTCATCTTCATGCCACATAATCATCTATGCCATTCCATGCCATGATGGAATCATCCTTAGTGCGGGCATCAACCTTAATGAGGGCATCACTTAGCCCCTTTACAACACAGCCATTTTTCCTTTGTCTTTAGTATGAAAAATAACATTTTTCTTCTATTTTGGTAGGTTGATATTTTCCTTATCTGATCACCATAAGAAAAACCAAGAGCATTATCGATAGCCATTTCAACAATGAACATGAACATATCATCTGATGAATTTTATCATCAAAGCAACACCCCCTTGCATGCATTTCCAAATGGTCTCTCAAACTCTTTGTCTAACACTTAACCAGTTCTCTTCAAACCCTAAGTCACCAAGGTGATTTCATTTTTCCTTCAAATTTGGTAAGCGATATTCCCAATGGGTAGATGCCAACAAGGTGAATCCATCAAGACCACTTTCATCTTCTGGATCTTCTTTCTCTCTCCTTGGCGGGCATTTTTCTGGAGCAGTGCAAACATGGATAAGAGGCACTTTTGGTAGATTGATATCTTCTTCCTGAAACAATTTTTGGTTAGGCTAATGATATGGGTGGATGAACCATAAAACACTCTACAGATCCACACTCTCAAATATTTTTATAATCATCCTATGATCTGTGGTGGGCATTTCCCTAAGTCCAGTTATGCAGATTTTACCAATAATTCCATACTTGGACAATTTTTGATCTTCTCCTAGGCTTGGTCTAATTTCCCTAAACCACATTTTTGGTAGGTCCATAAATTCTTCTTCAGGGTCTCTTTGGACAAACTGAGACCATGGTTGAGTAGACTAAAAAATATCCTACAATATCCCCATGTGCTACGACCATTTTCTTCAACACACAATTTGTGGCAGGCATCCTCTTAAGGATACTTGGACCAATTTTCCCATACTTAACCAATTTCCTGATTTTCACTAATTTGTCGTATTTCTCCAGAATGATGTCATCATGCAACAATGATTTCAAATTCATGCCACATCATCATCTATGCCATGCGAGAATCATCCTTAGTGCGGGCATCAACCTTAATGCTGGCATCACTTAGTCCCTTTACAACACTTAGCCATTTTTCCTTTGTCTTTAGTATGCAAAATAACATTTTTCTTCTATTTTCGCAGGTTGATATTTTCCTTATCTGATCACTATAAGAAAAAACAATAGCATGGATAGATATCATTTTCAACAATGAACAAGACCATATCATCTGATGAATTTTATAATCAAAGGAACACCCCCTTGCGAGAATTCCAAATGGTCTCTCAAACTGTTTTTTTAACACTTTATCGGTTCTCTTCAAACCCTAGGTCACCAAGGTGATTTCATTTTTCCTTCAAATTTGGCAAGTGAGATACCCAATGGGTAGAGGCCAACAATATGAATCTATCAAGACCACTTTCATCTTTTGTAACTTCTTTCTCTCTCAATGGCGGGCATTTTTTTGGAGCAGTGCAAATATGGCTGATAGGAATTTTTGGTAGATTGATATCTTCTTCGTGAAAGACATTTTGGTCAGGATAATTCTATGGTTGGATACACCATACAACACTCTAGAGATCCACACTCTTAGAATATTTTTATCATCATCCCATGAGTTGTGGTGGGCATTTCCCTAAGGCCAGTTAGGCAGATTTTACCAATCATTCCATACTTGGACAATTTTTTATCTTCTCCTAGGCTTGGTCTAATTTCCCTAAACCGCAATTTTTTTGGGTCCATAAATTCTTCTTCACAGTTTCTTCTTGATGTTATTAATTTGTTTAATGCACTTTTCTTCACCAATTTGAAAGAGTTGATTCATGGATGAGTAGGCTCAGAAATGTGTAATTATGCCATTACAGATTTCATACATGGGATGTCAAGTTTGGTTATTAGGATTAATTAATGAAGAATGTATGAAGTTGGTTAAAGAGTCTAATCAGATTTGAAGACACCCCATTGAAATTCCAAATAAACCATATGACAGTTTAAGCAAACCAATTGAGGGCATACTAAGGATCATCATACCATAAAACCAATATTGAACTCATATTGGATGAATTCTGAATGTGTCTATAACCAACCTATAATTTTCCACTAGAGTTTCAGCAATACAAGTGATGCAATTTATGGGATGAAAGCCAAGGAAAATAATTGAACGAGTGCATGCAAGGACACATTCCCCTGCAGCTGATGAATTACCTTGAGTTCATAAGTAAGTAGAGGATTATTGTTCTTACTCAGTTTGATATTACTTGCTATTACTGTTTCATTATACCCATTTTGTTGGTTGACAAGTCTGCATTATGCTCATTTTTTTAAGCTGAAAAAAGTGTGTCCATATTTTATTTGTTTAAGTCCTGCAAGACTTTTTTGTTGTCTAGTTTCCATAATTTGTTGAAAACTGAAACATTAACATATTAATAGAGTTCTCTTTGATTCATTATTGAATATCAAGGACCTAATTTTTCATTGTAAAAAAATTATACATGAGTGCATTATACACAATGAGAATGTTGGACAAGCTAAAAATCAACAAAAATTGCCTCAATCATCAATATTTTCATAATACAAGCAAGGTGGAAAACAAGAGATGAAATGACAAAATTTGAAATTGCTCATTCCTTCATATTCCATACTCTGAAGCACCAGTTACCAATATACCATCATGAGGAGGGATCGATGAAGTGACAGATGCCAAGTACAGACACCGTAAGGAAACTCGAAGCTGATTTCAAGTGAGGTCGGGGGTCACCTCCACCATTGATACCATGGCATCACCATAGAAGGGCGGCGTAGTTGGCATCACCACACAAGAAATCGGATCAAGAGACCACGTGAGCGTTCGTGTTTTCATCATGATACTTGATAATGGCGTGTGTGAGGATTTGATTGACTCATGGTGAACTCAACTGCTAATGATGATTAAGTAATCACCCTACTTGTTACAAGGTCATTATCAGAGTTGTCCTAAGATACAGAGTGAGTGAATACTGGTAAAGAACATGGATGACTAACTATTGTTCTGATAAGGATCCTGGGGGTCCTGATACAAGATATGTAATGACTGTTCTTCTTGGGAAGCTTGTTGTTCAATGTGTTTTATTGACCACTAGGTGTTGCTTGGAAATTCAATCATTTCTAGACCTTCATGAAAAAGCAGCTCCAACCATCGGGGTAGAGATGTTCATTACATTAGGAAGACCTTTTGATGTTGGTAAGGGAAATGTAAAGATGTTCATTACATTTGAAAGACTTTCTGATGCTGGTAAGGGAAATGTTGTCCTGATAAAATGCAACACCACTACAGAAGCAGTGCCTAGAGTTCCTGGTCCTAGGAACATCCTGTCGAAGCCTCCAGACAAGGTCGTGGAATCCATTACCATGGTGTATAGTATCCATTTCTAGGAATGGTCGGTATGAATGAATGTTCATACTGGGGGAGAAAAGATCATAAGTATTTGTCATCGTTGTCTTTTCTGCAAATTGCCAACTCTAACGAAGGTGATGAAAAATCAAAAGAGGTTTTGCGCTGGCATATCCTATAGGAAGGATCTAGTCCTCGTAGAAGAAGCAGACAGGAATGGCAAGACCATCAAGGATTCATTAGTGTCGATAAATGGGGTTGTCTTCTCTAAGTCTACACAAATAACAGTGTTACCAGGAGGTATAGATACCAGACAGAAAGGTAAACATAGAAGGAGCATAAAACTTCCTTCCAGCTGTGAACACAGGCATAACATGACTATCAAACACATAATGAACATAAAGGTTAGAATCAGAAAAGGTCATGATGGGGCTAATTCAATGTGTACGCTAGGAGATGAAAAAGAGGAATAAAACTGTTAGCGAAGCTCTGGAATGTCACTATTGAAGCAAGAGATCCTGCATCCTAGACACTGCATTTCTATTTTTGATCCAGCATGGCCATCACATCATATTTCCTTTTGTAGGTGTAAATCATGGCGAATCCGCCACCTAAAGAAGTATGTTAAGATTCATTATGATTATTTCGACATTTGATCCCCCAAAATTTGTAACAGAATTGGGCTCTATTTCGAGTTTGGTCTCAGGAGCCATAGCATTATAAATATAATCTCCTCGGAGGAGAAGAGAGGTTGTTTTGAATTTCATATTTTTGAGGCCTCTGTGCTGGGAATGTGGCTCTGCAAACATTGTTCAAGGCAAAGTGAAGGCATGGCGTTTCCCACAGGTTCCATATTGTCCTCAAAATGTTTTCCATGTACTGTTGATGTAATGACAGTAGAAACTCCTTCTACATTGTTCTTTAAAGATGGTTGAGGTAATTCCTCTCTTTTTTTTGTTCTTTAGGCTTCCTAATGTATGTTCTAATATATTTTGACCCTACAACACTGGGTTGACATAAATCAATATTTTTTTGTAGGGTGCTCGGGTAACTGAACTTGGCCCTCTTCATTTTACTTTCTTGCAATGCAAAGTGCAATTCCTAGCCAATAGATGAGGGACATCTATGGCCATGTCTTCAACCCAGTGTATGGCTAGCTTCATGCAATCACCCAAAATATCATGCCGCTTGTGGTGATTCATAATGGTCCTAAGGATAATATGAATCGAGGTTTTGTATATTCCTTGAGGAACATATTCCATTTTTAGACCATTCTCGAGAACAACAACCCGTTTCCCACAAATTTTACTAGCCATCTGAATCTTTTCTAGCTTGGGGGTTTTCCAGGAGTTTAACATTGCCCCCTCTCTTCATGGAATTTTGGTTTCTCTTACAACCAAATTAAGGTCTGGATGAACCCTCTTCCCAAAAATTTGCAATTCCATAGCCCCATGATCATAACTATAGATGTCATCATCTATCTCCTCATTCTGGAAATTAAAATGTCCAAAAATAATCCTATCCACTCCTGCTCTTAAAAGGATATTTAACACACCAGTTGGCCATATTCTTGTATCACTCCATTCATCAGCGTTCTCTTGGAATTTTTTCACCATGAATCGTTCAACCTGGGAAATCTGCACTTCTCCTGATGTCGTGGTAGAGAAGGCCCTTGTGCTTGTTGCCATGGTGCAAGATGCCCCTGTTTCATCTGTTGCCACGATACGCAATGACCCAATTTCAATTACGGTCGTGGTTGGTTTGGTATGCATGGTGAGGAATGCACATTGAGGAATGCAAGCTTAGGAATGCACGCTAAGGAATGCACACTAAGGAATGCAAGCTTAGGAATGCACGCTGAGGAATGCACACAAATGAGTTTTTTTTAATTGATTTCACGTGTATTGTTTTTTTTCACAAATTCAGGTATATTGAGTTATGACGTCAATTTCCCTATATCATTTGAAATAAAGATTTTTCATAAAATACACAAACTTATCCAAAAAAAGATATGTTTTATGAAGTGAATATTATTTTTATAATACCAATACATACACTTAATATATTTATAAAATGTCTAAGTAAAATATATTTATAAAATGGATAAGCAAAATGTCTATATAAAATGGATAAATATTTCCTTACATCTTTTCTTCTTCAACTTAAACCACTCAGGAAATGGCATAATCTCAGTGTTTGTGAAGAGTTGATATTAATAGATTTTCATTATATGTGTGAGGCCTGAAACTAATGATAGATTGGCATTTTAATTTGTCATGAGAGTGGTAAATCCTAAGCTAAGGATTTGAGATAATTCAGTGAGGAATATTATTATTGAATGAATGAAAGGATATGGTTGCATTCTTAGAAGTGATGAGAGAGATTGGTGTTTCCTCTTTCAACTAGATCCATGCAAATTACTTGGAAATTGCTATGCAGGAGCACCCTATGTATGTTGAGTATATTAGATCTATCTTCCCATAAAATTTTGGGAAATGGAAATGTTAAGGGAAAAATCAACATCTTGTGAAATGCAAACAAAATGATGAATCCTTGTGATATTTTCAGATTTCGATTCCTCTGAGAGTATTCTTTGTGTCTACAATATAACAACATGGTGACTTCAAGTGCAAATTGAGTAGTCTGTATTTAAACTTAGTTTTGATTTTAAAATTCAAAATGATTTGTAGATTGTCTATTTTGTACAACATAAAAGGTCCCATCCTCAATTGAGTTAAGAGATCAGCTTACAATTATTGTTATTTATTCCATATGAATTGTTTCTGGATGTAAGCTTATTCCTTTAAATATTTAATTTTGGTCATTTTGTTATTCTCGCTACAATGTGGAAAATAAATTACATTAATGTTAAAGATGATCAAAAGTAATCATTGGAACTTCCACTTACATCATGTAGAAAACCTTAATGGAGTGCCTTAAGAAACTCTAGGCTATTGACATTAAAAGCCAAAGTATATAGATAGAAGATGTTACTGACTCATACATTTGTCAGGAGATGAAGTTATCAAAACCCCCGATCAATCATTATAAAGCTCCTAAAACCTATCTGGATTATCATCCAGAGTACAAATTATAGCCATGAAGGTATCCTTTGTAATCTTGGTTCATAGTTGGTTTACAACACATGAAGAATATTTATCTCTTCCAATATGGTAGACAAGCAAATCATTTTGTTTTTGCTTACTGTGGTTATTTTACTTTTGGAAAATTAATGATGAATTTTTTTAAGGATTAGAGTGAAGAATGAATATCTTGCATGTGGATCATTTATGCATTCATAGTGATGACTTATGCGAATCCTATACATTTTGTATTTTTCCCTGCATTAACTTATTTTTCAATGTCTTTTTAGTTAGAACTTGAAACCTCTTACATATGTATGTGGATACTATATCAAAATACCAAACTGGTGTCTTCAACAAGATGCACATTATCCCCTTCCATTCTCTACTACCCAACGGTCTCTTGTTGGCCATGGGATTTACCTATCCTCCCTGGATTTGATTTTCTTTGATTGACTGAGCACAACAAAATATAGAAATCCTTATAGGATTACACTCACATTCTAATATCTATAATGTGTTTTTTCTGAACCACTGTACAATATTATGATCTGGCTGAAACTCTACCACCTATTGTGCATGATGAAACTTAAAAGAATTTGTATCGTTTGTGATGCTATAGAGATTGAAAGAGAATTTGTATGTGATTCTCTCCCATGTTATCTTGTGGGGATGAATTTCAAGCTTATGAGTCAGTACATTGACTTTGTTGCTGACAGATTGCTGGTGAGTATGTTCCAAGGTTTTATATTTTGTACTAATCAAAATCATTGCATTCTTATGATTCATCTATTGATTCAATAGTGCTATTATGGTGTTGGTTAGGATTGATTTGTAAATTATTTTTGTGATGCATTCAGGTTTCCTTGGGCTATGCTAAATTTTATCATGTGCTACAGAGTTGTCTTTTGCCTATAAAAAAAAAGAAACACAAATGTAGGGGTTAACCATTTCAGGAAGCATTGTCATCTTTAGTGAATTTAGAAATCACTAGTTTTCTCCACGCTATAGGACACTTATTTCACAAGCAACTTCGTATAGGCCATTCTAACAAGGGTGAATGGAAGGAACTGACTTACCCCACATAACCCATAGAAAAAATATTCTCCCAATGAAAATATGTAAATGGGAGGGTTTGGTTTTTTCTGTAAATGTCTATTTTTGGCAATAGAAGGAAATAGAAGGATAAAATAATTTACAAAAAAAAATTAATGAAAATATGATAGAGAGACTGTTCATTCCACATATTCACAACACAACATATCATTTCAAATGAAACAAAGATTATATAATACTGATGTATTACAAAATAAAAAATTGTTCCCATGGCATATAATGGAAACTTGTGCCCAAAATTTTAATTACATGTAAAGATTAACCGTGAACTACAAAAAATTTATAAACTATGTCCTGATGTAAGTATAAATATTCAATAAATCAAATATTCTTAGTTGATACAACATCACTGAAATCATTAGTCACACAGTATAACCACTAGTTACATAGTGCAATGCCATCCTTGTACCAAGGAATGAAGCTCAGTAAAGCATCTACTAGATTACATAATGCGCTACTGGGATGTGGTAGAGATATATTTTCAAATAGGGGATCTAAAATTTCTATTGGATTCACAATATAATAGCCTTTTCCAACAGGGACACAATGTACCATTACATTTGGGCTAGTCTTATGTATTTCTGTCCTTGCAACTTTAACCCTTGAGTCTAATGCAATGAGAAAGCATTTCTTTCCTTCCAGCCCCAATTGGGAAGTTAGTGTCATCTCATTAGCATTATCTTGACCCTGGAAATAAATGAGGCAAAGTAAGATGCATGGAAATAAGAATTTAAACATTGATGATCCTAGATTAAATAATTACAATCTTACTTGAGTTGGTGTTTTAATTTTGTGAATTTGTAGTTTTGATGGAACCATTGGCGTTTTCTGTACCAAATGTTGATCATATTTTGATGCATGACTCTACACCCAATAGACAATGATTTCTAATATATTGATAAAATAAAATAAAATTGAACTAAATTACGAATTTTTTCAATACTTAGTAGGGATGATGGAGTATGCATTGAAGTTAATTTCTTTTGTATTAGTCCATTCAAAGGGGTTGTTATGTCCCCTATATTACTCTGTGAAGGAAAAAAAATGTAATATATATATATATCTATATATATTCAAAAGATGAAAATAAATATTATTTAAAATAATAATTAAACAACTAACCTTTACCACAGGCATGATTTCAGCATGAGCATTTTGTACAGTAGGACACTGTTTATATGAGCAATCATATATTAGAATTCAGATCATTAGTGTTAAAATATGTATATTGAGAGGAGTAAATAATTGGACACCAACCCTTTCTTTGTTGACCACATGTTCTCTCTCCATATATTCTACTCTTTTCAGTAGTTCAGTTATTGTTGTTTTCAAAGATATGATTTCATGTGTTTTTTCTTTCACTGTAGCTTGGCTTACAGCTAGCACCCCCTTGTATGGACTTTTTCCAAACAAGTTAGTTGGTGTAACTCCTAAGCTAGTTCCATGACATCATCCTCTTGCATCAACCCCTAGTACCTTAGCAAGGGCATCATCCCTATCTGCAAAGTCTTGAGATGCAACTTCTACTTTTGCTTGTTCAATCATTTGCTAACATTGACATACAATTAAATCAGATCATAGAAGAAAGCATTTCCAACATGCAAAATGGAATTTTAATCAATATCTAAATCAAAAGGTTGAGAACATACTATTGTTTCTCCTACATATGGTGTGATTGGAGTGCCATCCTTCTTTGGATGACACTTCATCCATAAGTCTGCCTTAGTAATGCTTGTAGTTGTATCATCAGAGGCTATAGATTTTTTCTAGTTGCAACAAGTAAAATAATATGGTTAAGTTGTGACATTACAATGAAAGTAAAATGTGCTAATATTTCTCATATTGGATAAAATATCATCACAATTGTTTACCATATCATCTTCGACCCATTGATAACCTCGACTTCCAGAAATGTGCAAGTCCCTCTCATTTTCTCTATTTTCCTTTTTTTTCCTTATATCCTAGATATATATTGAAAATAACATATATAAGTCAACATTACAAGGCAATAGAAATTCTAAAAAAAAGGATTATATAATATGTGAACTTTTTGCTTACCAGGAATTCAGTGGTGGCTCATGAGAGGACGAATTCTCTCCACACTCTCTCACTTATCTTAATTGGAGGAACATTTTTAATCTTTCCTCTGTTGACTCATAAGGGTCACAATATTTTTTGGTCAACCGATATCTATGATTGTTTTCCTTATGGCCAATGGATTTCATACAATATTCTTTAAGGACTGGAGGGATTATGAATTTTTCCTGCAACATACAAGAATTGCATTTTTTTATGTCATACATGGTTTGAAAATAAACTTTGAAATCATCAAAAAATAGAAATGTTGAAAAAAAACACATAATGTCTAATACTCACATTAATAATGTTCCACAAGTCCTCTTTTAATTGATCTGAAACCTTCCTCCAACCAGAATAATTGATTGGAACCATTTCCCTTGCGAGCACACCTAGTAATGAACATAGCTTCATGTAGTTTGGACCAATTGGTTTGTTCCTTTCATTGATATGAATTTCTATCTTTTCCTCCAAGTTATTGATTTCTGCATATTTAGTTGCTCCTCTACCTTTCTTCTTGACTTTCTATGTCGATGCTTGTATAGAGGGATATTCACCTTGTATACTAATATCTTGTTGGCGTTGTTCATTGTGAACATCTTCTATAAAATAAGGGCACTTAAAGGTGTTATGGATTTCTAAGTCATAAAATTTTATTTATGAAGAACTACAAAATTATACATTAATGGGATTACCTTGTTCTTCATGTTTCTCTGCCTCTTTTTGTGTCGAGGGATCTTCCCCTTCTACACTGTTATCCATATGGAATGGTTGTTTGTGAACATCTTCTATAAAAGAAGGGAACATAAAGGTGTTATGGATTTCTTAATCATAATATTTATAGTTATAAAGAACTAGAAAAATATGAATTAATGGGCTTACCTTGTTCATGTTGCTATTCTTGAAAAGAGGAAAATGTATCTTTGTCATTTCCTTCTTTGTTAGGACTAGTAGAGTCATTCAAATGCATATAAGGTGTAATCTTCTTTGCTATTGTTTGTATTTTCCTCTTCTTTGTAAATGTAGCCAAGAATGTTATTAAACATATTCCTAACATCATTATACAATAAAAATAAGCATTATACTGCATAAGGAGACACATTGTTCTATTTCTAAATATTTACCTTATGAGATGCATGTCCCTTTCTTTCCCATTTGATCATTTTGACACCTTTCTTTTTGAAAATTTCATAATCATATTTTTTTGATTTCGTGTCATAATCTGCTTTCTCTGTTTTTTTCAAAATGATTAGAGTATTGATTAACTATAGTATATTAGATTGTTATTAAAGTACAAAGTAATAGGTTCTAACAATTTAAATTAAATAAAAGTAGTATTCCCACTTCTTGTGATGGGGAATTTTGTTTTTGCAAAGAACTGACAGATGAAACCTCTTGGGTGGCTTAGCCACAATTTTATTAATAAAAAACCTGCTCATTTCGGTTTAAAAATATAAATAAATAAAATAAAAATAATGATATACTTCAATCACAAACAATCACTTACCTCCATGTCTCCACTTGTACAAAGCCTACATAACCAAAAAAATAAATTCTAACATCACTCAATTTCTAACTAAAAGTTATTTAAACGATTAATCTATCTAACAAGTTTCAAAATTAAAAGGGAAGGCAATATGCTAAAAGGAACACATGTCATAACTTGAGAGAGAGAAAGGGTTAGAGTGTTGTAGGTTTAAGTTAGACACGTACAATAGCCAACAAGATATCTTAGCCTCCAAGAGTGAAGACCCCTCATCCTTAGAGGCTGCAAGCACGACAAGGTTTACACATGAATCCCCAAACATGAACATGGTAACAGTATTGCAGTAGTGGGAAAGTGCAGTCCAAATCTAGTGGACATAAAACAATCACAAGCCAGCTAAATGAATGTCAAATATTCCACGACTCAGTTAGGAAGAGCCACCACAATCCATGGTCAGCCCTATAAGAAACCAATATTTTTACAGAATTTTTAAAATTTTGTAGCAGAGGAACCACTATTTTTATTTCTGTCAATAAAGGATCCACAGAATGCATATTACACTTACTAAGCATATGATAAAATTTTGTACAAAATGCAGCATAGAATGTGTATTACACTTAAAATTTTGTAGTTGAGGAACCACTATTTTGATTTCTGTCAATAAAGAAACCACATAATGTTTTTAGTTATTATGTTGTTTTCACGAAAGAATTGATAAAATACCTGCAATAACACAGAATGCAAAATGTAGAACAAGAATGCAATGAAACTTAAGTTACACCTCACGCAGTTCACCTCAATATATTCCACAGCTTAGCTTCATCTTTCGTGGTGTTGAATGCCATAATCAAAGCAAGTAAACACTGGCATGTGCAAAAAGAAAATGCCGCCCTTTCCCGACAAAACTACTTGTGGGAGATAAAATGTGAAAAGTTAAGAATTAGGGGTCCCTTTTTTTTTAAATTTCATTTTTTTTGTTTTTTTTTGGTAAATTAATTTTCATTTGTTTTTTGTATAGATAGAAAAAACATCTGATTTTTCTCCTAAAGTTTTCAATGAAAAGGGGAAGGACCCTGTTACTGGGAGTCATGTAGGTGGACCAACGTAGGGAAGGAGGGAACCAAAGAAATACATCAAAAGGAAAGGAAATATTAGCCTATTGTGGTGGACGACATGAAGTTAAATAATGTAATAAGCATGGCTTCTAAGGCATTGATTGTGAGGTTTATTTTTAGAAGGATGAGGACAATGAGTTTGTCTCAATAGATTCAAGTGCACTAGTAATCAATTTTAGCTTACCACATAAGGGATTTCATTTTCATCTAAGGTTATATGTTGAGGTTACATCCAAACATGGTATTATTTCTAGTGGATTTACCAGTTACTTGATCAAATTACTTATATATCATTCACGGTTCCATGCCAATAAGTAAGGATACCATAGGATAAAATAATTGTACAAAATTAGTCTATTTCCATAGACTCTCTTATGATTCTACACAAGATATTTTCTCTTTATTCTATTTGTAACTACTGGCCTTAGAAATCTACTTTCTTAATTGACATATCAATTAGGTAACCAGGGATAATATAATAATGAGAAGAGATATACATTGTTACATTTTATCTATATGACCTCCATAAGTTTGACAATTCAATACATTGGTTAAGGTCCTACTTGGAGAAAACCTGCTAGAACCTATATAATCCTTTTAAATATTAAGAATTTTTATCATTACCTCTTCCAACCATATGAAATTATTATATAGATAAAAGGAATTTGAACCATTAACCTATGTTTTTTAGACCAGTATTATACCATTGAAACTATTCTCCTAAAACCAAATATGATAACTTGCTTGATGGACCATATCAATATGATGTGACCCCCCATCTCCTTATAAGTATAATTTTTAACCTACAATGTCAACCCTACATCTCTTTATAATTATCAAACAAATAGGTATATACCTAGTATTGTAGGTGCTAATGATGGAAAGGACACCTTTCTAATTCCTACAACACTTGTTATATGAATTAGTGAACCATGAAAATCTTGTATCTAGATTAGAGAAAAAGATGGTTATATAGATCCAAAATTTCATCTAATCTATCCTTAAGTATTCCCTTAACCATCATCCCTAACAGAAAATGATTGACACCAAATGAAGTAACATATACTACCTTGAATAATGGACATTGTAAAGGAGGCAAAGTTGTCATTTATCTTGCACTAGTAGCGCATATGAAGGAAAATGGTTGGGAACCAAATATTCATATTTACAATCCTTTGATGAATGGATTTCACAAGGAAAATGACTTGATAAAAATAAGGAGGTTCAGAGGGTATACCATGAAATCGACCATGTATATTAGCCTATTGTGGTGGATGATATGGAGTTAAATAATGTAATAAGCATGGGGAAAGTGAGTTTATTGATTGTGAGGTTTATTTGTAGAAGTATGGGGATAGTGAGTTTGTTTCAATGGATTCAAGTGCACTAGTAATCAATTTTCGCTTACCACATAAGGGATGTCATTTTCATCTGAGGTTAGATGTTGAGGTTACAATATCCAAACATAGTATTATTTCTAGTCGGTATCTACTCCATTTATACCTAGGTGGATTTACCGCTTACTTTATCAAATTACTTATATATCATTCAAGGTCCCATGTCAATAAGTAAGGATACCATAAGGATAAAATAATTGTACTAAATTAGTATATTTCCATAGACTCTCTTATGACTCTGCACAATATTTTCTCTTTATGCTATTTGTAACTACTGGCATGATATGACTCATTATTGTTTCTTTCCTTAGAAAGAGATATATCATATGCATTCAAACCATTATTTCATTTTTTTTCTTGGTTGGATTTATGATGTCTCTTCTTATGGAAATCATATGAGCTAAAATTTCTATGGTGGTATGCCTTACCAATCTACTTTCTTAATTAACATATCAATTAGGTAACCAAGGATATTAGAATAATGAGAAGAGATATACGGTGTTACATTTCATCTATATGCTCTCCATAAGTTTGACAATTCAATACATTCGTTAAGGTCCTACTTGGAGAAAACCTACAAGAACCTATATAATCCTTTTAAATATTGATAATTTTTATCATTACCTATTCCAACCATATGAAATTCTTATAAAGATAAAAGGAATTTGAACCATTAACTCATGTTTTTTAGATTAGTATTATAGCATTGAAAATATTCTCCTAATGAAAATATGATAACTTGCTTGATGGACCATATCAATATGATGTGACCCCCCATCTCCTTATAAGTATAATTTTTAACCTACAATGTCAACCCTCCATCTCTTTATAATTATCAAACAAATAGGTATATACCTAGTATTGTATGTGCTAATGATTGAAAGGACGCCATTCTAATTCCTACAACACTTGTTATATGAATTAGTGAACCATGACAATCTTGTAGCTAGATCAGAAAAAAATATGGCTATATAGATAATAAAAAATCATCTAATCTATCCTTAAGTATTCCCTTAACCATCATCCCTAACTAAAAATTATTGACAACAATTGAAGCAACATATACTACCTTGATTTATGGACATTGCATAGGAGGCAAATTTGCCATTTATCTTGCACTAGTGGAGCATATGAAGGAAAATGGTTGTGAACCAAATATTCATACTTACAATCCTTTGATGAATGGATTTCACAAGGAAAATGACTTGATACAATTAAGGAGGTTGAAAGGGTATACCATGAAATCGACCATGTATATTAGCCTATAGTGGTGGATGACATCAAGTTAAATAATACATGTAATAAGCATGGCTTCTAAGGCACTAATTGTGAGGTTTATTTGTATAAGGATGGGGATAGTGAGTTTGTTTCAATGGATTCAAATGCACTAGTAATCAATTTTAGCTTACCACATAAGGCATGTCATTTTCATCTGAGGTTATATGTTGAGGTTACAATATCCAAACATAGTATCATTTCTAGTCGATATCTACTGCATTTATACCTAGGTGGATTTACCAGTTACTTTATCAAATTACTTATATATGATTAAAGGTCCCATGTCAATAAGTAAGGATACCATAAGGATACAATAATTGTACTAAATTAGTCTATTTCCATAGACTCTCTTCTGATTCTACACAAGATATTTTCTCTTTATTCTATTTGTAACTACTCGAATGATATGACTCATTATTGTTTATTTCCTTACAAAGAGATCTATCATATGCATTCAAATAATTGTTTCTTGTTTTTATCTTGGTTGGATTTATGATCTCTATTCTTATGGAAATCATATGAGCTCAAATTTCTATGGTGGTATGCCTTACAAATCTACTTTCTTTATTGACATATCAATTAGGTAACCAGGGGTATTAGAATAATGAGAAGAGATATATGGTGTTACATTTAAGCTATATGCTCTCCATAAGTTTGACAATTCAATACATTGGCTAAGGCCCTACTTGGAGAAAACCTACAAGAACCTATATAATCCTTTTAAATATTGAGAATTTTTATCATTACCTCTTCCAACCATATGAAATTCTTATAAATATAAAAGGAATTTGAACCATTAACCTATGTTTTTAAGACCAGTATTATACCATTGAAACTATTCTCCTAATGAAAATATAATAACTTGCTTGATGGACCATATCAATATGATGTGACCCCCATCTCCTTATAAGTATAATTTATAACCTACAATGTCAACCCTCCATCTCTTTATAATTATCAAACAAATAGGTATATACCTAGTATTGTAGGTGCTAATGATGGAAAGGACACCATTCTATTTCCTACAACACTTGTTATATGAATTAGTGAACCATGACAATCTTGTAGCTAGATCAGAGCATGGATGATTTTAGGGGTGAATTTTATCCCAGTGGGCTATTTTTCCATATTTTTCTCCCAAAAAACATTCACCATTTTGCATTTTTTGAAGCCCTGTTTCACCCAATTTTGATGGGGTAAACTTTTTTCGCCCCAAAAATCGCCAAATTATTATATAAACGATATAAAATCCTTGGAAATTCAAATATTTTTTGAAAAATATCGCCAATTATTTTATAGTTGGTGTTTTAAGAATTGGTAATATTCGCCAACATTTATACACTTTTAAATAAGTATGGTTCCTTAAAATCATCCCTGGATCAGAGAAAAACATGGCTATATAGATCCAAATTTTCATCTAATATATACTTAATTATTACCTTAACCATCATCCCTAACTGAAAATGATTGACACCAAATGAAGTAACATATACTACCTTGATTTATGGATATTGCAAAAGAGGCAAAGTTGTCATTTATCTTGCACTAGTGGAGCATATGAAGGAAAATGGTTGGGAACCGAATATTCATACTTACAATCCTTTGATGAATGGATTTCTCAAGGAAAATGACTTGATACAAATAAGGAGGTTGAGATGGTATACCATGAAATCGACCATGTATATTATCCTATTGTGGTGGATGACATGAAGTTAAATAATGTAATAAGCATGGCTTCTAAGGAATTGATTGTGAGGTTTATTTGTAGAAGGATAGGGAAAGTGAGTTTGTTTTAATGTATTTGATTGCATGACTAATAAATTTTTTTAGCTTACCACATAATGGATGTCATTTTCATCTAAGATTAGATGTTGAGGTTACATCCAAACATAGTATTATTTCTAGTCGGTATCTACTGCATTTATACCTAGGTGGATTTACCGGTTACTTGATCAAATTACTTATATATCATTCAAGGTCCCATGTCAATAAGTAAGGATACCATAAGGATAAAATAATTGTACTAAATTAGTCTATTTCCGTAGACTCTCTTATGATTCTACACATGATATTTTCTCTTTATGCTATTTGTAACTACTGGCATGATATGACTCATTATTGTTTCTTATGTTACAAAGAGAACTATCATATGTATTCAAACAATTGTTTCTTGTTCTTATCTTGGTTGGATTTATGATCTCTCTTCTTATGGAAATAATATGAGCTAAAATTTATATGGTGGTATGCCTTACAAATCTACTTTCTTAATTGACATATCAATTAGGTAACCAGGGATATTAGAATAATGAAAAGAGATATACGGTGTTAAATTTAATCTATATGCTCTCTGTAAGTTTGACAATTCAATACACTGGTTAAGGTCCTACTTGGACAAAACCTACAAGAACCTATATAATCCTTTTAAATATTGAGAATTTTTATCATTACCTCTTCCAACGATATGAAATTCCTATAAATATAAAAGGAATTTGAACCATTAACCTATGTTTTTTAGACTAGTATTATACCATTGAAACTATTCTCCGAATGAAAATCTGATTACTTGCTAAGATATCCCTCCATTCGATTTTCAATGATGCCTACCTTATATATACCACATATCATGCGATGCCAATATATAGCCTCCACCTCATTTATGTATTTGCATTGTTCAATGAACCATTTTAGTGGTGGAAGTGCAGTAGTTTTTACAGATGCCTACATGGGAATTTCTATTTAGGTCATTGGAAAGTCAACGATAGGTGGCATATGAAATTATTGAACCAAGTGATCTCTAATAATGTTATGGCCATTACACTGCACCTTTGAGTAATTTACTCACTCCCAAGTGAGATTTCTTGAGCTCTAAAGGAAATTAAGTTTCCCATACCTTCCAATCCATTAAATGAGGTGATTGAAACCAGTTCTAACGGATCCTAAAATACATTGATATGTTAAAATGGTGGTCACAACATTAACATCTTGATCTCCTATCATACTAACAACATATATTAGTTAGTCTACAGGTTGGGATATCTCCACATTAGGAACATATTTATATTTAACCCATAGAGCCTCCCTACGATGTAAGTTATAAATATCCTTGACAAGCAATAGAATAGAATCTAGAAACGCGTATGTAATAAGTAAAATAAAAATATAAGAAACTAGGACTCCCTAGCGCCATCCCCATAGCATATTATGAAATAAGGTTTAGCCAAGGGGGTCTTCCTATGAGTCTAACAAGTAACAATATTATATAATACTGAGGATTATAGGCTCATGTTGTGGCTATACATACAACAAATTTGTATCAGTATAGTATATTTTAAAGCCCATCTAGATACAAGATGCTACAGATTCATGCACATTCTCTTTTTTGTATTTTTTTGGTTTTTATGTTTTTGAAAAAAAAAGGAGTAACATAGGGGCTGGTTTCATCTTGTGGAGGTCATATTCTTCATTTGTTGTCTGAGTTTGGACTGCGTGGGGGAGTAATAGAGGGGATATTTCATCTTGTGGAGGCTGTATTCTTCATTTGTTGGCTTAGTTTGGACTGCGTGGGCCATGACATCGTTTGGGGAGGACACAGTCTTGTTTGTGAGGATGATTTAATTTCTGTTGGGAACATATCCTTATAGTTCCACATCTAAAATGATCCCCATGGTTCATCTGGGAAAATATCAAGGGTTGTTACAACCAAAAAGGGAGTTACAATCCATATTGACACCTACAAGAATCTACTACATCGTTATTGGGTACTCTCATTGTATTCTTCCTTCTTGTTACGACTGTGCATAACGTTTTTGGGTAGTGAAGGAGGGCACTGCAGAATCATAAGGGAGTCCAAGAAGAAGATTATTTGGGTTGTTTTGAGGACATTTTAGGGTAGATAATACACCAAAGAAAAATTGAGACACCAAAGAAGGGTAGCTCACTTCCATAAATCATTGTGCACGCCTAGGAAGCTACAGGTTAGAGTTAAAGTAATTTCATATTTTCTTGTCCACCTTAGAACTACAGTTACAGTCATTGTAAACTCAAATTTATATGAATATGATATTTAGGTTTTATTTTCCATGTTATTTATGCAAATAAATCTCTATTGCATTTATTATTCACTATTAGCGCTACAAATATCAAGATCTAAAAATTATAGTCAATATACAAGCCAAACATTACACATATGATGTCGTTGATTTGCATACAGACTTCAAAACCCTTGAGATCCGAAACAAACTCTCTGTGTTAAACAACTTTTAGCACTGTTGAAATTTCTTCTGCAGTGGAATTCTTTCCGGAATGAGGGAATCAGAAGTCGGCTTTTTGACTTTCGACACTTCTGAAACAAGAGTTTCCACACAACACTTCTTCCCTACCATTGATCTCGATCTTTGATATATCAATTTTGCGGCCATCTTGAGTGTTCGTAAAACTTACTTTTTCATGCATCAAGATGGATTTATGATCGTTTGATCAGTGTCCCCACCAAATCAACGGTGGATTCAAAAATTTATTAAACACATTCCATAGAATAACATGCACATGAAAAGTTTTTCAAATATTGCAACTTCTCTCGATGATATTACTATAAACCATCGATCTTCCCCATGAACTATCCCCACTCTATGATCTTATTTTATTTGAGCAATTGGTTAAGGTTTAACCCTCTACAAAGCTTCACTTAATTGATCACTAACAGGATCAATTCTTCTCTACAATTCAGAAACTATGGCATCCAAAGACACAAAGTTTATACACAGGGTTATATTGAGTGAATGCAGGATGAACTCATACTTTTATAGAACTATACGAAGATATGAAATCTATCAAAACCAGATGCAGAGTCTAATCCTCTGTTCTTTATTCAATTCAATGAAAATTCAAATACACACAGAGAATTCTACTTGTTCACTCCTTGCTCACTCTTCTGTGCACACACCTCTCATTCCTCCATTCATGCTATGTGGAATTTCTCTCCCTCTCAATATCAATGAGCTAATCAAAGCTTCTTTGAGCTACCCTCAAACCTTTATAAGCTATCCTAAGGTCTGTGAGCTAACCTAATCTTCTACGAGCCAACAAGCTCTGTAAGCTAACTAAGCTGCTAAGAATATATCACAAACTTATTTAAATACAAGAGGATTCTATTTACAGATCCTATAACAAAGGAGTATAGTCCTTATTGATCTATTCTAACCCTATGACTCACAACTAACTCAATTCTAACTATTACATGTGGAAAAGGATCTAGATTTATTATCCATTTTATTCAGCTTTTACAAAACAAAGAAAATTACAAATGTATGATACCCTAGGTCTCTTAAGAGTTCCCTTGACCTTGTGAAGTCATGAATGACTTCTCCCACTTGAGCCTATGCTCCTGCATCAACATATCAATAGTACATTGAATACAAAAACCAATGAAGACTATTTGGCACAACTCAGTGGTATTTTTGACAAGTTTATTTACAAAATCCCTTAACCAAATTACATAAGCAAATAAGCCAAAAAAATCAGCATGATCTGATGGGGGAAGTACATTTTACTATCCAAAGCATATCCTCATTATATCAAAATCGAATCCTCTCACTTCCTTTAGATAGAGATTATTCATTGGTCACTGTCTCATCATGTTAAGTGGAGATGAGAAATGTGTGAATGCGCAAGTGAACCATGCACCACTATCATTTTTGTACTCAATGGTTACTTGTGTTTTTCCATCAAGCCTCAACCAGGAGTAGGTTCCATTCTTTCTGACCTTTGTGATATTTTCTCTGAGTTTGGTAGCCATCACATGGGTGAGAGGCATTAAATTAAGGGTTTCATTACTTGCATAACTAGTCCAATAAACGATAGCGACCCACGTACTATACCTCACAGAGATTTCCATCCATACTAACAGGTCAAGGCCTAGTCAAGCAGTAGACAATTAGGCTACCAATGCATTTACACACCCTCACGAAACCCTTAGTAACCCACAGTAGGTCATGGTACCTTCATACACAAGCTTGGGACCCTTAACAGTCCTCAAGGCACTTTCATCCAGTCATGACAATCCTAGCAATATTAAGATATGTCACAATAGCCCTTAGCAGGCTCAAGACAGGTCATGGTTTTCTCTAGATAACATTAGGAGAATTTACACATATGAAAATAGTGGAAATAGGAAACACAAATTGAATATGAACACTGTGATGAATCTCAGAAACTCAGAGAAACACTTTTCATTAACACTTCCAAGAAAGTTTACAGAGCTACAATCCAAGCACAGAGGATTCAAAAATGAAATTCGAACCCTTCCTCCTCTGTAGAGGTTACATTTATAGCGCAATTTACCCCTGAGATGTATCTCAAAACAAGGAATCAAAATTAGTTACATTGCGGGAATCAAACTCAAAAGTACATCCTAAATCCTAACAAAATATGAGGTGGAAGATGCGATGTGCCCACAAGACATTTCGGGAAGGCAATTTGTGCTGCGCATGACCAATCAAAAAGGAAAATCTTGATATCTGGTGTTTTCTGGCTCGCTTGATGAAAATGACAACTCTGAGCATTTGTTTAATAGACTATGGCTAACTCAGCTACTGGTGGGACTTCTAGGATGATGATTTCTTAGTATATGTATATCTTTCCACTGCTAGTCTGTAGGGGTGGCCATCTCAAATAGATCCTTTAGGAGAAAATCTAGGTCAATCAGGGGGCTATGACTAATAGCAGGGAGATCTGATTTGAAAGTCCTAAAATGAGCTAGTAGTTCAAATTCCTCACTAAGTTTATCGATGATTACCTATCCCTTTATCCCACCATTCATACCCTCAAACTTTGCATCGTTTATTCTTTCCTGGTACAGTAGTTCGAAATATTTTCTCTGAGGGATCGGATTCCCCTATGGACCCCAAAACTCAGAAAACCCTTTCTGAAACAGGGGCTAGAATAATTTGTTGAACTTTTCGACCCCTTGTCGAATAATGTTAATCCTAGTAAGTGCATTTTTTCTACAACATGTTGTGCTTTGTGGTCATCCTCCTTGCTTCCACAAGAACTGATATCCTGTCACTAATCCCTAGGGAAATTAGTTCTTACCTAGAGGCTGATTTCATAACAACAATCTCCTTCTGGGCCTCCTCCCTAGGCCTTTGTGCTATACTTTCAGCAAGTATTTACATCTTATGCTTGCTACCATAGCATATTGTTGATTCTCATCCAACATGACCAAATATTTTCCTAATGAGGGCATATCCTTTATCACTGCATCCTAGAGCAAATGTTTAGCCCCTTGCAGGGGAATTCGGCGCATGACCCTTTCCTCAAACATGGATGCCTTCTCTTTGAGTGTCCTGATCTCTTCAGCAGAGTCTTCACTTTCCTTAGTAGTGATACTTTCCTTGAGCTCTTGATTATCCTCCTTCAATTGAGTGATTTCTAGGTCCTTCAGGGACATTTCATACATATCTTTGATCGCTGGAGTAGTGGGTGATCTGTCCTCGAGGGTTCTATAGTCATTTAATTTATCAATTCTCTTCTACATATTTTGCTTCTCTTCTTCCCATGTGAGCTTGTCAGCCTCCATCATAGAAATGCATCCTTTTAGATCCAAAAATTCATGATGTAATGTCTCAATCTCCCATTGTAGCTACACAGTCTGAGGAGGTAGTTGGATGTCTTTCATAGGTGTCTTTCTTTTCTTTTTGTAAGCCTGTATCTTAGCCAACGGCTTGGATGGTAAAAAAAGGCTGCTTTGTTGCCACTGGTTGCTCAGATGCAAGGGACTACTATAAATTGTTATGTACTATTAGGTATGCCACTTGGTTCTTCAGGAGTTTCACCTACAGGTTCTAGGCCTTGTTTGTTGCATTTTACTACTTCAATTGGGTTTCCTATTTAACCACCCTTTGCTGGGACTTGAGATGGGATAAATTCTCCTTAGTCAGATCAGCATAGATGAGATCACTAACTCCCTTATCAAACACAATATTATCTAGGATTGATAACCAATCCATCTTGAAATCGATCTCTGAAACTCCTTCCTCATTAGCGATGGCTAGGTTCAAGGAGTTTGTTGTAAGATTCCTGGCAGTAGTGAAAGAAACTTTGCTGCCTAATAGCTTCCTTAGCTCCTTGGACTGCTTCTGAGTCTCAGCCTTGGATTTCTCTTTGAGCTACCCATAGGTGGTCAAAATTTTCTTTTCAGTATTAAATTTCCCTTCAACAACAGAGGAAAAAGAATACTTCTAATAATTGAGTAGAGACTCCTCACCCCCTTTCTTCATTGATTGTGTGTTTCCTGGTGGATTTCTCTCTGAGTGTGTAGTGGATGGATTTACAACCACTAGTGGCTGTATGATCACCATCTGATTTACAACCTTTCCCCCAGTAGGGTTTAATGAAACAAGCTCGTCCTCTATCGTTCTCTTGAGGGAATCAGATTCAAAATTAAACTCTTGCTCCAGGTTGATTACATGTTCCTCTACATTTATCCTAGGCTTCTTGCTAGGGGTTTGTTCATCACATTCCATATCCTCCACCTTTGATCGAGACCTTATTCTACTACCATCACCATTTAGGGGCAAGGGAGTAGCCAGGACCATACCTTGCACTCTTTAAGAGCCTGAATTTTCTCTGCAGGAGTCCAATCAAAATAATAGGCAATAAAATTTTCCTCTTGGGACAAGTTGGGGATCATAGAGTGAATAAATATTGACCTCTGCACCTGGACCCTCCTCTGGGAAATGATCCCCTTAGGATCATAATTCTGTGAATGAGTCACCTGAAATTTCATGGCCTTCAAAACTTTCTCCACCATTGGTAACGCTGCTATCTTCTCCATAATGAAGGGCCCAGAATTAATAGGGTATTTGATCCAACAGTCCTTCTTGTGAGCAATAAAATGCTCCTCATCAGCAGAAATCCTCTGCCTGATCGATTCTAGTGCAAATACTGAGAGAGTTAGGTAAACTGGTAGCATGAAAAAGGCAGGTGAAAAACCATACCCTTGATAACTGAATACTTCTGCCTCGGGAACCAATCTCCAATACCCTCTTGCTACAAGGAAGCCTTCATGTCTTCTGATGTCCTCTTCTCTTTAGGGTTGAATAGTTTGGAGATGATTAGGACAATTCTGTTAATGAATATGGTGTAAGACAAGTCCTGGATATTCTAGAGAGACCAAGGCCAATCTTTGAACACATATGGATCCATGTACTCAAGGGTCTTCCAGTTGGAACTGATTATGATGGAAAATAGATACACCTGGTATCTAAAGTTCTTATCCAAATAAAACTTATCAAGCTAAGAATTGATTTCTCCGGCCAAGAACTCATTGAACTTAATTCTTACTTCAAATTGACTCAGGTGAAGGAGAATTCCTAGCATTATTTCAGAGACCATGATATCGCTATCAAGACCTAGGATTTGACTCAAAAGGGAGATGGTTGATACAACAGGATTTATGAACATTTCAGAGGAGAGTGGGATGATAAGGGTCTCTAAGGGAATTGGGGTCTTTAAAATGGTCTGGAACAATTATTCTTGGATTCTAGGTCGGCTTTCCAGAACACCTGCAGAAATTCTGATTCGACGAAGGGGATCAGGGCCTGACATTGGGATTCATAGAGACCCAGGGAATCCTTGATATCTTCTGGTGTAATTTTGCAAATGACGTGGGAGTGGGTATAATATAAGATGGCCTTCTCAGTGGTAGAATAATTGGAGGATACCCTTTTTACATTATCTAGGAATTAGGGCAATTGTTCTAATGTGAACCTTATTAAGGATGACTTTAAATTTACCAACATTTCTGACTGGTCTCTGGAAGGTAACAACAAATCATTCTGGGCATCACCGACACTGGAAAACCGCAAACGAGGATCATAAGTGTCATAAATTCGATCGTAGATGATCTCCTCGGATGGGTCAAGGATTTTTACAGATGAGGCCATGGAAAAATTGTCTATTGGATGAATTACATAACACAAAAGGGTTGATAAACGATGAACGAGTACCTTGTGGTGATAGTCGACACTTTTGGAGGTTGCAGTTATATCCAGCCGACTTGTGCTTGGAGGACGTTGGATTTGTAGGTTGGTGGGAGTATTTACGGACTGTTAATGCCAAGCTGATTAGCCCTATAAATCATCGCTCTCCGTAAATGTGACCTTTGTACCTCCAATCTTCGAGCACAATATCAAATGGGGAGGGGCCCACTAGATTTCACAAATTTGTTTTTATCTTCAGAGTTATATTAATGGGTTAAAATATTAATTATATTGGCTTTAATATAAAACCAAAATATTATGTAATTGATGTTTGGATTTGGTTATTATAAGGTGGAAACTTGTATGGTGTAATACATGGTTGTCATGCACTAGTAAAGGCTATTTTGGAAAGCATATGGGTGTACTAAATGAATATTTCTAACCGTATATTGGAAGGAAGTTGAAAGGCCAAATCTCAAGGAGCCAATTCAAGAAATTAGGTTGGTTTTATTTTCAAATGTCCAAAAAAAGGGATTGGACAGATTTGAAAACGAGGTATATTTTTTATATTTGATTCTTCAATATGATATTTTATAACATATGTCTTCATTGTAATTTGTAGTGGTTTTTTCTTACGTGACGTGCAAATTGGTTCTATGCAGGATGCCAAAGGAATATCAAGTTGGGGTTTAAAGAATTCATAGAGTTTGCAAAAAGGCATTCAGAGGATAATAACACCACAAGATTCCCTTGTAAAAAATGTTGCAATGTTGCAGTATTGACGTTTGAGGAAGTACAATACCACTTGATGATTCATGGTATAATAAGTTCATATAAAACTTGGTTTTTCCATGGAAAGAGAGTTCCTACTCAGGACAATGTATTTGACAAGAGAAAGAAATGCCACACAATAGAGATGCATGATTTGCCTCGAGAAATTACACATGGTGATGAACACATAGTCGGACATCAATATGATAATCATAATGATGAGTTTGCAACATTGCTTACAAATGATATTTAAGTTCTTGAGAATGATGATCATAACGAGGAAACCATGGTTGATGATCATATGGTTTAAATGGTGAATGATGCTTATCAATATTATAATGAAAAATCAAATGTGAATTGTGTAAATGGCCAAGTAGAATCAATGGAAGAAAAAAATGATATCAATCAATATCTAAAGTTAATTAAAGATGCCAAGGCACCATTGTACCCAGGTTGCACTAGTTTCACTAAGATATTAGACATTGTGAAATTGTACAACCTTAAACTGAAAAATGGATGGTCTAATGCAAGTTTCACCCTGTTGTTGAAGTTGTAAAGATAAATGCTTCCAACAAGAAATACACTTCCAGAATCTATAGATGCTGCAAAAAGTTTGATTAAATCATTGGGGTTGGACTATGAAATTATAGATGCATGCCACAATGATTGCATTTTATACTGGGGAAAATATGAAAAAATAAATGAATTCTCAACATGTGGCGAATCAAGATGGAAGGTTGATGCTTGTTCTGAAAAGTTGCATATAGGTGTCCTGATCAAAGTGCTGAGGTATTTCCCTATAGTCCCTAGGTTGAAGAGAATGTATAGGTATGATTTTGAACTCTTATAATTACATTATATCATACAGCTTCATGTACTACCAACCTATTAAAAAATCATCCTATTTAATCTACTAAGTATTGCAATGTATATATGATTCTTTATGTTTTTGTTATAGCTCTACATATATTTCACAGAAAATGAGGTGGCTTCACGAGAATGCAAGGATGGAATAATGTGCCACCTAGTTGATAGCCCGGCATGGAAAACTATAGATTCTAATTGGCTTGATTTTTCCAATGATCCTCGCAATGTACTACTTGCAATGGTAGTGGATGGATTTAATCCTTTTGGAAACTTGAGTAGTAGTCACAGTGTATGGCTAGTAGTACTAGTCACATATAACCTTCTGCCATGGTTATGCATGAAAAGGAGCTTGTGTTTGTTGTCATTGTTAATACCTGGTCCCAAGCAATTAGGAAATGACATAGATGTTTATTTGGAACCATTGGTAAATGAAATAAAACTAACATGGTATGAAGGGGCAAGGACATATGATGCTCATTCAAGGTCATTCTTTAATATGAAGGTTATATTGATGTGGGTAATCCATGACTTTCCTTCTTATGGAAATATGGTTAGTTTCACGACTAAAGGGTTTTGCGCATGCCCTATATGTGGAAGGAACACAGATTCAATGTATCTAAAATGTAGTAGGAAGTGTGTGTACATGGGACATCGGAGATATCTTCTAATAAATCATAAGTATTATTCACAAAAAGGACCATTTAATGGGAAGTCTGAGCATCTCATTGCACCTACAATTGTACAAGTGTCAGATATTTTTACAAAAATAGAAGGAAGAGAAGATAAATGGGGAAAGACTAATAGTTAAAAAAGAAAGAGAAATTTAAAAAAAGGTGAAAATTCGAAGATTGTTGTGTGGAAGAAAAGGTCAATTCTATTCAATTTACCATATTGAGAGGTATGTGCACACATTAACTAAAGGACTAAAATGTACGATGCTTGAAGGATTTCATTGTGTTTAATATGAATATATTTTTTAGTTTTTATTTGATGTTATAATTCATTAATTTTTTATACGGTTGGATACATAAACTCCTAGTGCGTCACATTTTAGATTTAATGCACATAGAAAAAAATGTATGCGAAAGTATTTTTGGAACCCTTCTGGATATAAAATATAAATAAAAGGATGGGAAAAATTCTCGTGATGACTTACAACAGTTGGGTATAAGGAGGTCACTATGGCCACAATAAAAAGGCAAAAATATATCTCTTTCAAAAGAGGAGAAAGAGATTCTTTGTGGTGTTTTGTTCATGTTAAAAGTTCTAGATGGATATAGTTCAAACCCTAGAAATTATGTATCTAAGAAAGATATCAGGATTAATAGTATGAAAGCACATGATTTCCATGATCTCATGCAACAAATCCTTCCAGTAGCATTGCGCCATGTGCTACCAAAAGCAGTTTGAAACATTATTTGTAGGCTTTGCTTCATTTATAGGCAAATTTGTGCAAAAATGGTGGATCCAATAGATCTTGGTAACTTACAAGATGATGTTGTGGAAACTTTGTGTTTTCTCGAAAAATATTTCCCCCCTTCATTATTTGATATAATGATACATTTGACTGTACACTTGGTGCGAGAGCTACGTTATTGTGGACTAGCTGCATATCGATGGATGTACCCTTTTGAAAGGTCAGTGAAATTTTATTAAGTGCAAATCGACATAAATTCCAACATTTTATGTGCATATAATAATAGTACATTACTAGCAACTCTTTATTCATACTTTTGATTACACTACAAATTGTTTGTTTTTTTCTAGGAACATGAAATTTTTCAAAATTTATGTGAAAAATAAGAATAGGCCTGAAGGTTGCATAGTTGAAAACTACACTGTAGAGGAATCCATAAAATTTTGTGTTGGATATGTTGAAGGTATGGAATATATTGAAAGAATGAATAGCAGAAATGAAGCTTGGGACGATGAAGAAGGAGAGGTTGGACAATATGGTAAGGCCTTATCTAGTGGAACTTCTATTGAATTAGATAAAACTAGTTTGTTACAAGCCCACAAATGGGTCTTGCACAACATAGATGAAATTCAACCTTGGATAGAGTAAGTAATAAGCACATCCTTATGAAATCGTTTTTTATTATAATATATCACAATATTTTCATAAATTGTTTATTGACATTACTTGAAAATAGGATGCATTTGACAGAAATTGCCAATAGTAACATCCAAGCCCAAAAAGATGAAATCTTACTATAAAATCTCCACAACAAACAATTTAGTGATTGGTTAAGAAAACAAGTAATGATGTGTTCTTCTTATTAGATTTAATTGAACTTCATTGATCAAGACTATTATGATGTATGAAGGTGAGATTATTTTAATATATTTTGAAATTGCACGGTTTTCTAACGACATTTAAAAATTTACAGGTGGAAGGAAAATAAAATATTTTTGAAACCCTTAAATGGTTGGCACGTGGCCCAAGGAAATATGCAACTAAGTATGATGTATACTTAATCAATGGGTGTATATTTCATGTTAAAAGCATATAAAATGCCAGGGCCACCCAAAATAGTGGTGTGTGCATAGATGCACAAACATTAATGAGATCAAGTGCAAAGGATAAAAACCCTATACATCGAACGACAACATATTATGGAGTGATTCAAGAAATAATGTTATTGGACTACTATTTGGTGAAGTATCCATTGTTCAAATGTGATTGGATAGATGTACACAAGAATAATGGAATGAAAGTTGATGAAATTGGTTTCACCATGGTGAATCTGAAGAGATGTTTGAGTAAGGATAGAGTGCAAGATGATCCATTTATTCTAGCATCACAAGCGAAACAAGTATTTTATGTGGAATATCCAGTAGAGAATGACTAGTGTGCAGTTTTGAAATGCCCTCCGAAGGGACCAAGAAATTGTAATAGATATGAGTTTGAGTATGCAGATTTATCAAGTGTTGTAGATTTTGAAGAGACGAAATGCAAAGAAGATGAAGCTATAGGTGATGGTAGCATGGATTATGTTCGACAAGATTGTGAAGGAACATGGTTGGATGTTGTTCAATAAGTAGCATGCATGAGTTATTTATCAGTTCTCATTTAAGTTGTATCTATGAAAATTTATATCTTAGATTATTACTTGGATTTACCTTTCATGCATATAGTTTTTGTTTTGCTACTGTTTATGCATGGATCTTATCTGTTTTATTATGTTATGTAAATTTCATTTATTTTTACATTAGATAGATTGGGTGTGGGGATTTGAGAGTGATGTGAGGGGAAGAGGGGCCATATGAGCTTCAACCTTCATGTGGTTGGCCCTGTTTAGTAGAGAATAAGATATTCTTGAAACCAAGAGAAGCTCATTCAGGTATTTTCATTTCATTTTTTTAGAATTTCATATATGTTATGCCTTTTTTTACATAACTATCAATCAATTATATGAACATACCATTTTGTCATGAAATATGCAGGTCTTCGTAATGGAAAGGAATATAATGACAATTTGTATCATTCTCTAATGCATATTTGTAAGTTATCACCCAAACAAATTTGTCAATTAGATATCTTATTGTCATTTCATTGATTATAAAGTGTTGATTTCCTCATTTTAAGAACATTTGTCCTTGTCTATTTTATGAATTGATTTTATTGCACATTTATTGAAGGAAAAAAGTTGATTGCGGGATAGCTATTGACCATGGGAAGGTAATGTAATGAACAATATTGAAAGTATTTGATTGCAACAAATTTAATTACAACATATTTATTACAACCACAAGTATACCCGATTGATGGTGTATGTTGGGCCAGGAAAGAGCAGTAGGAAAGTGAAGCGCAAGAACATGAAGGAAATGAAGCGCATAGTAGAGGAAGCTACGACAGAAGAAGGAGATAGACTACAGAAATGGGTGGTACGATGGAGGAAAAGTGAATCTATAGACGTGGAGAAGGGTAACGACTAGAAAGCGACATGTCAGGAAGATCGTGGGTACTAGAGTTGGAATAAGCCGACGAAGGTCACACCTATGAAGGAATATATGTAAGTCAAGCCGATAGAGCCTTATGTCAGTCATACCTATGACATCTCGTAACCATTTTTTCTGGCTGATTATGACCTATAATAAATGAACTATATGTACTTGACCCTGCATGGTCTTGTAGAAGCTATAAATAAGAGGAACCCATTTTGTATAAGGGTTGGAAAAAGTTGAAGAAATTAGAGAAGAATTTAGATAGTAGTGTCGTAGAAAGTTGTTGAGCCGCAGAACCCATTTTGCAAAAGGGTTTCCGAATAGTAGTTTTTATAAGGACTCATTATGCAGCCGAGTGAGCATATAGTAGTTAGAAGAGTCGATCCAGACTTTGTCTGAATCGCTAGGAGTAGTTAGAAGAAGATCATAATAAAACTATAGAGCATGAGAGGGAGAAAGATTCTGTGAGCCTAAAATACATGTCTCAAAGAGTTTGCAGTCAAGTCACTGACTGAAAAGTGCATATATTTCTCATGCCAGATGAAGAGCACCTTTGTGGTTTTTCTAGGATGGGTTTCCATGTTAAAAAAAATACTTACATCAATAATACTGGAAACAGATACACAAGAATTTGATGATGTTTCCCTTGAGTTGGGGACACTATTTCTTGATTTTTCCAAGCTGACAATGGTTGAGGTATATGTTGTTCAGCATGCATCCGTGACAGAGATAAGAATATGGGAAAGTGCTCTTGCCTATCAGGCCCAGAAGGCAATAAGGAAGGCTCAAAAGCACAAGGCCCACCTTTGACAGAAGCAGAAAGAAGTTAAGGTGGAGGAACAAAGCAGGCTCATACTAGATGAAGCCACCAGCAATGTAGCCACAGAATTCATAGAGGAAGAAGGCTAAGAAGAAATGGATATAGCAACAAAGTTAGCTCGCTTATCTAGGATTGTGATAGACCTAAAGAATCAAGTTGAATAATTTAAAGTGCATCAGAGACCAAGTACACCTCCTGAGGTGATATAAGAGCGCCAGAAAACAACATCTGGGGTTGTTGATAGAATTAAAGAAGGAGAGAAACTATGTAAGGAAGCAATCGACCAAGTATCTGTGACTTGGGAATTACTCATGGAGGATGAAAAAATAGAGAAAATTGTAGAGGACGTGCGACAGACCGAGTTACAAATAACAGCGGTCAAAGCAGATATAAAGAAGCTGCTTATAACAAAAAAGATAGCAAAGGTAGTAGAGCTAAAACAACTGCAACAAAAAGTGAAAACTTTGCACGAGTAGGAGAAAACTAGAAATCAAGAAGTTGTAGTGCAACAAACAGAAGAAGAATGATTTACAGGGCTCATTCAGTCTGTGTAGCAGAAACTACACCACATAACTCACTTGCTGGAAGACGTAATGTTGGAACATATCGGTTCCGATTGTGTAGAGATATTAGAAAAATAGGGAGAAGAGGTATGACAAGAAATTGTCTAAGTAGAAGAAATTCTCCAAGAATTTCTGGCTAAGGTTGGCACCAAGTTGCAAGGAGTGAAAGAACCATAAAAATGCTTAGTGGCTCAAGACAAGCCACATGTGAGTGTTGGGGGCCTGTTGGGCTAGGAAAGAGCAGTAGGAAAGTGAAGCACAAGTGCATGAAGTAAATGAAGCGCATAGTAGAGGAAGTTGTGGTAGAAGAAGGAGATAGACTGCGGCAAGGAGTGGTGAGATGAAAGAAAAGCAAATCTACAGGCGTGTAGAAGCGTAACGTTTATAAAGCGACAAGTCAAGAAGATTGTGGGTACTAGATTCAACATAAGTTAGCGTAAGCTGACGAAGGTCGCACGTATGAAGGAATATATGTAATTCAGGCCGATAGTGTCTTGTGTTAGTCATACCTATGACAACTTGTAATCATTTTTTAAGACTAATTATGACCTGTAATAAATGAACTATATGTAGTTGACCTTGTGTGGTCTTGTAGAAGCTATAAATAAGAGGAACCCATTTTGTATAAGGGTTGGAAAAAGTTGAAGAAATTAGAGAAGAAGTTAGATAGTAGTGTCGCAAAAGGTTGTTGAGCCGCAGAACCGTTTTTACATAAGGGTTTCCGAATAGTAGTTTTTGTAAGGAATCATTCTGCACCTGAGTGCGCATATAGTAGTTAGTAGTTTTTGTAATACTTATATAGAAATCTGATTGTTAGAAATAATTTTACATCCCCATATAAATAATAAAATACATTCCCTACGCTCTAGGAAGACTACATTCTTTTAATCATTGATGCATGCAAAAAAACGTTAAAAGGATCATATCATTTACAAATATTTATATACAATACATCAATTTAATATTTATTTTTTTGCCTTCTTTTACCCTCTAACAACCACCTTATCAACGTATTATTGCACCTTCTTGGGGAAATTACTAGTTATGGAATCCCTCAATATTTGTAGAGATCAATATTTTTTATTAGATGCAAAGAAAAGTAATCATCACCATGCCAACAACTCAACTAAGATGTTAAAGACATGTCCACATCCCATCCATAAGTGATAACATAAACATCCCACCACCATAAAGTCCTTTTTAGGATACACCATCAAAGTAACCCAGAGGAGGATCCTCAACCAAGGAATGCTTTATCAAAATTCTAGATTTATGATGAGTTTCCTCCTTAAAGAATTGGTTATAATACCCTTATAATCTTTGAAACTATGAAATAAATATTTGGATTCAAGTTTTAAACTTAAGTTAGAAAGAAAAATTTTAATTATAATTTTTTATTTATTAAAAATTAGTATAGTATATTAATTTTAGTCTATTTTTCTTAAAAAAAATTAATAATTTTAAATTAATAAATTTTATGAGCTTTAATTTAATATACTTAACTTTGATAAATTTTTAAAGCTGCTAATAGTATACATAGGCTTTGAGTGTTTATTAATGTAACATATTATTTTGTTTATTTATTAAAAAAATTATAAGAAAATATTAAGAATTTATTTTTATGTTCATGAAACAAGAAAATAGAAAATAGAAAATATGTTAATCTCAAATGAACATTAATCATCATAATATATGACAATAACAACTTGGAGGAAATGTCTTCTTACAAATACCTAGTAATTGATATTCATCACAAGCTCAACTAGAACTATAACATTGATAAAAGGATTGATGGAGGGTGGAAAGCTTATTTTGGTCTTGAAAATTATTGTAAAGCAACAAACCTTATGATGTGGGATAAAAAGAAGCTCCTCTTTGGAACTTTAGTCACTTGTGTTATCTTGTATGGTTGTGAGGTCTGGGGTTGCAGCATCTCTAGAGAATCCTGGAGAAATATTGAGCAAATCCAAAAGCGTTTTATTGTGTATAACCTCAAAATTAAAAGCAATACACCCTACCCCATTCTCCTTATAGAAGTGGGTCTTTCCCCTATCAAGAGCCTAGCTATGACTAGGCTCCTCTTGTACAAGCACAAAATCAATAACATGGGAGACCATAGACTTCCTAAGCTAGCTTTAAATTCTAGCCAAAACCACCTAAGGATCAATCGAGGTTGGTATAAAGATACCAGGGCCTGGTTAGTCCATTGGGATATCGACGACAATGTTGCATTGCAAAATATTAATAACATTAAAAATATTGTTACTTCTAAGTTTAAAGTGAAAATGTGGTGTGAGAAAGATTTAGAGGCTAGAAGAAAATTAAGATACTATAAGTAGGTCATCAACCCTACTCTAGAACATCAAAAGTATCTCTCTCTATTTTAACTAGTTCAAAGAAAAAAATTAATATAGCCAAGAACGAACTCGCATGAGCTCTGTAACACTCCGGTTTTGACCCCGTTTGCATTAAATTATGTATGATGTAAATATTGTATTTAATCATGGTATGGAGGTAAAGGAAAAGGCCCCATCATCAATTTAATGTTTTATGTTTCGTCAATTAAAATCGATCTCGATGGTTATCGTGCTAGTCAATGGCACAATATATTTTGGATATCATGTAAATATGCAATTTAATTAAAATACCCACAACTAGCTATGTCTATGCAACATTAAAGAGATGGAGGCATGATTTCCTAAGGAATAGAGAGGGAAATAATTCAAACCCTCGAGCCAATAGGGTAAATCCAAATGTCAAAGGGAGAACCCGTAAAACTGTCAACTACCCATTTTGTCTTTTGTACCCAATCATTTTATTTCTTCCAGAAGTGGTTGAGTTAGTTAATGCATGGGGATGGGAAGAGTATGGCAATCAAATTCAAATTTGAGAAGCCATTAGATTTTGGAAAACGTGTTCTTGACTTCCAGGGCAAGTAAATGCTTGCAAATGTAAGCCCAAGCCATTATTCACCCACGTCCTTCATTCCTCACCCATTCTCATTCAAGTTGGGCTCTCTCTCACGTGGATGAAGCTTCCTGTGTTTTTCTCCTTCATGTGTTGAGCCATTTTTCCTCATTTTCCATGCCCAAAAAATCCATTATTGTGTTGTTGACTGAAGGGGCAGTAGAGGTTCACGATTTTGGGGTGTATAGCAGTCGATTTTTCTCATGCAATGCCCAGAATCGTTGTTGAATTTGAATTGCTCACCTAGGGGTCAATTTCCCCATTTTACTAATCCATTTTTGGTTGCAAAAACATTTTTTCCTCAAACCCAGAACTTGTATCCTGTGTGTGTGCATCCTGTGTTTTGGTCTGAACTGGTTTGGAGTGGAAGAGGGAACAATTAGCTTGATAAATGTAGTATGGAAAGGAACCACATAGAGAGATCAAGAGGGGTTGGTTATTCTTTCTTACACACCCTGAAGAGCACTGAAAGGGAAGGCATAGCCTGAGGGACTATGTAGTAGAGAAGGGGATGCTTCCTTTTTTTGGGTGTGTAGGTGTTTGGAAAGCCAAGACAGATCTTGTGTAGGTGTCCATAGCTCTGTGGTTGAGCTCACTAGCTTAGCAATTCAACCATTCCACCTCCTTAGCATCCCGATAAAACCAAATGTAGTTTTGGCTTGGCTGGATTTTGACATGTTTTTGGCTATGTGTGAGCTTGTTGTTGTTCCCTTATTCCTTGTGGGAATCATGCCTAGCTCAGGGGTGGTAGAGTTGATGAGATATTGATGAGCACACTGGCCTATGGTTGGGTGGAATGTTGCAACGACATAACTGGTTATAGGATAAGCTTCTTCTCAGGATAAGTATCTCTTATGTTTAATCTCTGCAACTGTAATTGTTTAATGAATTATGATGAACATGTTGAATGCTTGAATGGATGATTTGCTTCCGCTGTATAATTGCATTTATATGCATTTGTGTATGTTTTATTTCAATGCATTTTTATTATCATGTTCATGGGGCTAGTTTCCACGCTTAAATGATAGCAGCAGTGCCGTAGTCGCATCCTCTCGGACGAGAGGGGACGCGACAAGCTCCATAGTGAAACAAGTTGTTGGGAAGTTCCTAAAACACCATGGGCAGAAAGGATCTGCCATCTGTATGAGAATATGAACATTGAGGATGAAAATCACTTCCTCTTAGAGTGCCCTGCGTACACCCACATTAAATCTTAGTTTCATAATCTTTGCTGCAATACCGACCTTCCTAACTTTTTAACATGTCAAAATTATAGTGAGCTCGGGACGCTTATCTCCAAGCTCTTTGAGCATAGGAATACAATTTTTAAACAAACTAAATATTTTGTTTCTTTAGGGTCCCATAAACCAAAATTTGGTCTCAAGGGACGTTAACCACCACCATCATCATCATATATACAAGAAAAATATTATAAAATAAATTTAATATAATTATTTGTAAAAAATTGTAATATATTGAAAAAATATTATAAAATAAATTAAAAACTGGTTGAATTTTTTTATGTTTTGATTACTTAAAACTTAAATTTAAAGTAAAGCCTAAGATGAAAGATTATACATTACACATGAAACATGGGTGTAGTAAATGTTATTAAACCAGCATAGATCCACATCCTAGGCTCTATCAAGCACCGAGATGGATCAAATATCTGGAGGTGCAAACCTCTTCTTAGGTATCCATTGATTTGATTCAAACCAAAAGACACATATTTTTATTTAAGGTCCACATATAATTTTATTATTATTAATATTTAATAATATTTATGGCCGCCATATAATATTTTCTATAATTTTTTATTTTGTTAGGAACGAACATTGCATCATTTCCCCACACATGGTTTTTTTAAAACCATATGCAAGGCCCTCCTACAATCATGGGTTGTTTAGGAGGCCTTGCACATGGCCTTAAAACCATTTGCAAGGCCCTCCTAAACCATGTACAATAAAACCATGGGTTGTTTAGGAGGCCTTGCACATGGTTTAAAAACCATGTGCAAAGCCTCCTAAACCATGTACAATAAAACCATGAGTTGTTTAGAATGCCTTGCACATGGTTTGCAAGGCCAACACTTTTTTGTGTTTTTTTTCTTGACCCACATATTTTTTTACAAATAATTAAATTTTTACTTTTTTATTGTTTTGTTAGGTAGGAAGATTACAACATCTCCCCCATATTGCATTGTTTTTGTGGCCGACATTTATTTTGGCTTATTAGAAAATTTATTTTTTATTAATAAAAATAATTTTAAAGTGATATTATTTTTTATTTTGTGTTACAAAATCTCCCTCATAATATTCACTATCACCATTATTTTTTGCCGACATGTTACAAACGTTACATCACGTTACAAGATCTCTCCCCCATACTTGGCTGTAGAGCGCCTCTCCACGCAACAACATATATATTGTATTTAATTAGATAGGCATAAACATGTTCTTATCTAAAAAATTTTAACCTAATTTTGTTAATGACTAAAGCTTATTCCAACGTTTTAATAGAATTATTGAAATCTATTATTAGATGTTGATATGATAACAAAACACAGAGTTATTTATAAAGTGATTGCTTTCATTATTATTAGATGTTGATATGATAACATAACATAGACTTATTGATAAAGTGAGTGCTTTCGTTTCTACTTCTATCATTTTTAATTGCACGATGTATACAAATCGCAAGTAACAATTTATATATTGAATAGATACATACTATTATTTTTCTTTGCATATTATTTAAAGTTTTATTTCCTAGATGTTAATGTTATATGTTAATGTTATAGTTGCTTTTCCATTAAAATGGAGAGTCTATATCTTATAATAAAATAATATAAAAAATTTTGTTTTATTTATTAATTGAATAAAATATAAGTATAATATTAAAATTTATTGTTTTAAATAATGATTTTTATTACAAGTTTGAGTGTCGTAGAATAGATGGTATATGGACTATTGTTAAGATACTCTTTACATCAGTTTGAAACTCTTTGAATACTTATAAAAAGTAATAATTTTTATTATTTAAAAATTAATAATTAATTAATTGATATATATAAATAAAACTAAAACCAAATAAATAAGAAAAACCATAAATAGTTATAACCAATTTTCCTAATCTAAATAAAAATTAGAACCTAATTTCTTATTTTAAAAACTGGACAGTGAAAGGATACATATTAAAGTGAAAATACTTCAGTCATACATCTGTAAACTGTGTGAAAGACACGAATAAGAATCAAATACGAATATCGAAGAGACCGGAAACTAAAAACTCAAATATCAATATCGATGAACGCAAGCCCACGCGATTTGAGATACACTTTTCAAAGATCAGCCAAAGACAAACATATTATTTAGTATTATAAAGTTGCTTTAAAATCATATGTACAGAATAATTAAAAAGAACTAAGAAAGAAAATCATATATAGTATGACATATACAAACACTAAAACAGACCATGTCCGCAACGATGAGCATGTTGAAAAAGAAGAGTAGCTACAGTCACGCAAGAGGAAAGGTGGCTGGTTTTTTTAACGGGAAGGCGGCGGGATCCTACTGCTCGGGATGGCTGTAAGGGGCTTTGCCATTTCACATGATAGTTTAAGGACCTCTGTGAGGTCCACCGGGTGGTTAGGAGAAGGCAGCCACGTGAAATTATGAACTAATTTGGCCACCCACAGGTGAACCATGCGCAGGCCAAGAGCTTTGCCCGGGCACACTCGTCGACCAGCACCAAAAGGCGCAAGCCGCAGGTCGTTTCCTCGCACGTCCACATGTTCTCCACCTTCTGAGGGAACAAACCTCTGCGGACGGAATTGATGAGGCCGCTCCCAGATCTCCGGGTTGTGGGTAATGGACCACATGTTCACCATGGCCGTCGTGCCCGCCGGAACGCACATCCCGTTTGGTGCGTGCCAGTCCTCCGTGCAGAGGCGAGCCCATGATAGAAGAGGCCCCGGCGGATGCATTCTGAGAGACTCTTTCACCACCGCTTGTAGATACGGGAGCTTCTCGATGTAGTCCTCAGTCAGGGCTACGTTGAGCCCGACAACTTCGTCTAGCTCTGCTTGAAGTTTGCGTTGCACTTCTGGATTCAACAACAGCTCTGCCATTGTCCATTCTGTAAGCAAAGCGGTTGTGTCTGCGCCGCGGAATATCATTTCCTACATACCAAGATAAATAATGGATGAAAATATATATCTAACATCTAAGTACCTATTTAATATAATTATTCAAACCGTACTAAAACTCTAATTTAGTAAAAGAACCGTATCATGTTTAGTTATTATTATACCCATAGAACTGCGATCATATCATCGTCGTGGAGCTTGTCTTCTCCTCGGAGCGACAGGAGAACGTCGACAAAGTCTGAGTCGGCCGTGTCGTGTCTCTGTCGGTGCTCCTCGATGATATCTTTCACAAACGATCTGACACGCGGGACAAGCCGAGCGCAACGGCTGTGGATTCTCAGTGGATCAAGCACTCGTAGCCATGGCAAATGATCAGCCCAGTTGAATGCTCCCAGTAGCTCGAATCCCTCAGCCACCATCTCGCGAAGATTCTTCTCAGTCTGGGCATCTACGGACTGTCGCCCGAAAACGCTTCCCATTATATTACTGACGGCAGCTTTTTGGAGGTGTTGACGGAACTTGACGACAACACCGTTAACAATAGATTCATCTCGTATGTCGGAAAGCATTGTCGTGCAGTCAGCCTGGCGGCCAACTTCGTGCGCTGCAATTCGCCGCGGTGCGAAGAGATGCGTAGCAGAAATCCTGCGCAGGAGTCGCCAGTAATCACCGTTGGGCGCAAAGCCCATCGCCCTTCCGAACATGAGCTGCTGAGCTGATTGTTTAAGGGGTCGGTCTGAAAATTGAGGAGAGGTGAGCAAGTCTCTGGCCACCTCAGGATCCGATGTAATTACCACTGGCGTTGACCCCAAGCTAAACGCCATGAGCTTCTTGGCGTCATGAGAACGAGCCAGACATTCGAGCTTGCGATGAGCAAGACCGACGCTCATGTCCATGAGGCTTCCGATTATCGGCCATCCTTTGGGGCCAGGAATCGCGATGCCTTTCTTGTATCTTCCAGCCCATGCACAGCCTCCAGGGCTGAACCAAGAGACCATAGCACCACAAACAGCAGCGATAAGCAGTGCTAAATAGAGAGGCCACGGCCCCCATGCGGAAATATAGTCACTGGAATGTAAGAAATAGCCACGTACTCCATTCTTTGTGAAAAAAGGGATGGCATATACCCACCACGTCCCAGTTGTTGCAGAGGTATCAGAATACTCCATCGCAATTCGCATAGATATAGAGAAAGCAGAGAACGATGCGAGGATGGAATGAGTGAAAGGCAGCCGAGATTAAATAGACTCAGAAAGGACTTCTGGTATTGCGTGACGACAGCGGTAGGCAAAATGGTGGCGAAATTGGCGGGCTAGAAAAGACAGCTCTTCCAGGCCACCGACACGATTAGACAGGGTACGTGTAATTTAATAGTACACGAAACTCGAAACTCGACATGGAATGGACTAACACCTAGCCTGCAATAAACGATTCACGAAGTTCATTCTATTAATGATCTTCAGTATTGGTAATCGATAGATATTTACGAAATAGTTATTTAAATCAGACATGGAACGAAACACCATTAAAATTATAAGCGAAAGGTCGTGGATATCAAAGAACGAAGATGATTTACTATAGGGCTGCCGACAATCCCCAAAAATATGTATAAAATGCCCAAGGCTTATTTAAATACTCGTAATTTGAGTCGTAAAGTACCACATTCAATTAGAAAAGAATGAATGAAAATGTTTAATTATAGATACATGCGTTGAAATTTTTGTTGAAATTTTATTTTAATACAATGCAATTCCTTGGTGTTCACATCAAGTTATTCTCGTCAGACTTTTGGTATTCACACTGGGTGATCAACAGTTGCACAGGTTTTAATGTGATGGTTGTTGTGCAGTAGATGGTGGTTGAGCTTAAAATTCAATTGTTTGCTACAAAACACTGGACAAGTTGGTTAATTTTGGTACATTAATTATAAAAAAAAGAGCATGGCCATTCATTGTTTAACCTCAAACCTTTTCTAAAGTCGTCGATGCATGGTGTTTCGAAATTACAATAACAAGACTATAGCCATTCATTGTTTAACATCTAATCTTTTCTAAGTCATGACTGTTTGCTGTTTTCAAAGTACAATAACAATGACTCAACAATGAACATGCAGAAGTAATAATCACATCGAGGTTCACTGTTTCGACCATGCATAAGTTGCGCTGACATTAAAGGTTTTTTGGGGTTAGTACCCTCGCCCTTGAATTTCTCTTTCTCTTTTTCATTAGTCACGTTTATGATATATATATGATATAGGAATTTGTTTTTTTTATTTGATTTAGAGTCACGGTAAGGTCCCACTCTATTATACTTTTTGCTCTTTCCTTTGTTTGATTGTATTTCTTTTATCACAATAAACACTTTAATAAATTTATTTTGCTATTTTCCTTATTAGATTGTATTTTTTTATCACAATAAACATTTTAATAATTTTTTTTGTTATTTGCTACTTGGGTCTCTCATCTTTCTTAATATTTCTAGGCTTGCTTTTTAGCTTGCCTTTTAAGCCACGCATGCTTTTAAAGGTGTGTATCTAGTCAAACTTTCATCTATTTTGATACAGATTTAATACTTTTATTCGTTAGGCATGTATTTGTAAGTTATTTATGATAGGGTTAAAAATTGTGTACTGGTTATTCGAAAGAAAATAATTTATTACTAACAAATTTTTTTAATTGCATTTTTTATTAATTTTTAAAAGTGATAAACACAAAAAAATTATTTTTTGTTGAAATAGATTTTTTAATATTTTTTTTTTTACAGAAACAGAAATGAGAAATATATTAACAGGTTGTGCACAGCCATTCATTACAGCAGAAGGAAGAGAGATAATGCCGGCAGATCAAAATTGCTGCACAACTGGCATGTCTTGAAAGTTTCCAAAAAAACAGAGCATATGATCTTTCCATAGTTACAAAAGTTGCGGGTAGTAAATACCCTCACAAATTGGCTACAGAGCAAAATGCAGAAATACATGACCCATACAAAATTGCAAAATTAAACAAGAGACAAAAGTTAAATGCCTGTCATAGCCCTGGGCTGCAAAACCGATTCTTCATCCATGGGTTGTCCATCTGATTCATTAACTCCCTTAACCCTGCTTTCCTGGTTCATTGAGATGAACTTCTCAAGATCTTCCTCTATTCGTTCAACCCTTCCCAGCAACTCGCACATGTTGCTCTCGAGGTCGTCTGTTCTAGCACCAAGATTGCTGATATCAAGCAATATGCGACTCACAGTTTCACTCATGCCTTTGATTTCCTTGGCCATTTCTTTATTGTCCATCACCCCTATGGCTATCATCTCGTGCAGCTTGCGAAGATTCTTCTTTATGTCCATCAGCCCAGCATTCTCACCATAATGAGCCATCCCTCGAGAGTCAGCCGTAATTGCTATTCGGGAGAACTGGATATGTAGAGGATAATCTGTATTGACCTGGTTCTCCCCACAGCACCCTGTAGAAACACTCCAAAGATCGACAATTTCCTGTTGCAGAGCGGAAACACTGAGATTGTTTGAGCAATATAACGTTCCCAAGGCGTCTTTCTGCCAGCCAGAGCAATAACAGCCTAAAACCTTGTCAGGACTGTCTTCTCGAAATGGAGAAGTATCTTCATGATTACCGGTGCCCCAAAATGCTGAGGGATAACTACAGTTACATGAGAGGAGGACAGACAGAGCGAGGCGCTCTTTAACAAAGGCCCGAATTAGGGGGAGATCATGCCATGGGATTCCCTGCAGTCTCCCACTCCCCACTCCAGCTACCACATTCAACAAAAAATTCACAGAGCCAGGAGAACCGTGACCCAAATCCAGCAGGTTGCTATGGAGCGAGTCTAAGCAATGAGGCGACATAGTGAAAGGAAAAGAGAGCCACCGATCGTGCGAGAGAAGAGGGCAATAAATTGGAGGCCTGTGAGGCTTTAATTCCTCTACTGCCGAGAGAGAATGATCCATCCACGCGGCCTGCAAAGGAGAGCATGCAGGACTTAACATTGAAAGCGAGGAGCCGCCAAGAAAGGAGATGAAGTGATGGCCAGCTGGAGGGAGGGCGAAAGGAAGGCGATTGAGGGAGGGGATAGGGAGAAGGAAGGGGGGGAAGAGGGAGGGAAATCTAGAAAGGGGGGAAAGGAAAACCAAGGGGGAGGATAGGAGACCATACAAACACCAAAAAAATTCTCCAAAAGATAAGGACTCTAAATTAAAGATTTGCATGAAAAGGCGAGGAGGAGTACTAAAGCTTCTCGTCATGGAATGAATTTTAGATAGGGAGGATCGCCATCCTGGCTGTAGAGGCCTTGAGAGAGACTGGCACCCATGTTAGCCATGATATCTGCTTCTTTATTATTTTGACGAATAATGTGGAAAACCTCGAAGGATTGAGGCAGAAGAAGCTTGGCTTTTTTATATAATCGACGACATTTGATATCTCCTATAGGATACCCATTGATCATCTTATAGATGACGTGCCTGGAGTCGCCAAAAATCAGGACCTTCTGGAGATTTTTGTCTCGTGTGAGATGGAGACCCTGGAGAAGAGCCATCCATTCAGCTTCGTTGTTGGTCTAGAGCCAAGACCCTAGGCAAATATTTGTTCCACTTTTCCTCCGGGATCCAACAAGATCCCACCCGCTCCTGCCACCCCTAAATAGATTTTCTTATATTAGGTATATGTATTTTTTGAATTTTTTTAGTTGTGAACCTTTTTTTATTATTATTTTTTCTTAATAGTGCTTCTTAGTTGTTAATATCAATTTCAAGAGTAAAATTTAAAAGAAAAATATCATAAGAACTCCAAAGGTAAATGATATGTTAATGAAAAGACGGTTTTTTGACAACTTTATTGGTATGAATTATGCCACCTAAGTTGCATCCTAAAACGGCATGGTGAAAAGGGAATAAAAATTCAAAGTGCATAAAAAAGGGCTAAAGGTCTATATTTTAACCTCTCCATTGAGCTAATAGCTATATCGAGGTGTTTAAAACCGTCTATCGAGGTTTTGGATGGATTTTCAAATTATTGAATTCAGGGTTTGACCATGGTTACCACAAAAGCTTGATTGAGCTATTTAATTTAAATAGCTCTAGCAAGCTATCGAGCTCGATTGAGCTCCCGCTAGTTATAAAACATCAAATTTGATTAAAAAAAATTGTAATGCACAAAGGATTGTAATAATAACCACATCTTATTTGAAAGAGAATAATGTCCCATAATGGACATGTTATGTGGTTTATGGCATTATTTAAATCTACATTGATCCTTAAAGAGTTCATTAGTTCCAAACAAGGGCCTTATTTTATTTTCTTAACCATGATTAATTGCTTAAGACACCAATCCTCATAGCAGAAGACTTCATGATGATATCCATATCCCACATGAAGGGAAAATATGTTATGCATGGTATAGACATATTATGTTTATGTCTATTGGATCATTTTCCCTAAGCTTTTTTACATATCAAAATCTTAAAAATTATTGGAGAATCAATTATTATTTAATTAGAATTAAATATAACCCAACATAGATCCAAATCCTAGGCTCTATCAGGCACGGAGAGGGATCAAATCTCTAGATGTACAAACCTTCTTGAGTGCAATACATGAGAAAATGTTTACAAGAGGATCGTTACAACATCTCCTTCATAATCGACAATATTATTTATATCCAACATTTACAAGAGGAACATTAGCTCAAAGAGGTTTGCAACTCTAGAGATTTGATTCCTCTCGACGCTTGATAGAGCCTAGGATTTGGATCTATGTTGGTTATTACTAACAGTTCACTATTGGAATTCAAGTATTTTAGCATTCTAGTAACCTTCTAGATATATTATTGCTCACAATTTTATTTAGCCATCTTTAACAATAAATAACTTTCAGAAATTGGAGTCATAAAAAATATTCAGAACACCATTATTGTTCAGTGCCAAAAGCCTGATTCTTTTTTCATTGTTTGAACAATCTAGGTGGTGGTGTAGATTTTGAAAAACTATTTACGTTATTTGTATAAGATTTGTAGAAGATATTTTTTTGAACTGTCTTTTGAAAACTTAACCGAGCTCATAATGAGAGTGCAAGAGAAGTAGTTGTATTTAAGTTCTCTTAGCTTTTATTTGGTCGAAAGTAAGTTATATTTGATTATATTTGGGCAGATTTTTTTTTCAACCAAACGGTTTTGGAAATATACAAACTTCCTACCTCAAAATTTATAACTTAACATATTTTTTTATAAAGCAAATTTCAACTAAATTTTATGAAGTAAATTCCAACTCTAGTGGTAACTTGTATAGCATGAGTGGGCATAATGGTTAAGAGCATGTGTTTCCTTTTAGGTAGTCACAGGTTTAAATCCAGAAGGGTAGTGTATGTACACATAGCATACTTTAGCAGTTAAATTTATGCACACCTCAAAAAATATATATATAGACAACCCCAATAAGATAATTTGAACATTCTACATTTATTAATTTTAATAGATACATTCGCAGAATTCAGTTGTATGTTCATAATGTTCATCTAAACCGGATCTACCAAGCACCCAGAGGGATCAAATCTCAAGGTACAAACCCTTCTTTAGAGTGGAAATGTATAATCCAATTTTCTATTTTTTATGGTTTTAGTTTACCTAATCTATATTGTTTCATATATATATGCAATTCTAAATAATTTAAATTTAATTTAAGGTGACAAGTTATTTTTAATATTTTTATTTTTTTATAAAAGACACGTGTCAACTGTAGGATGAGCATATAACTGATACATCTCTTCCTTACTAGACTATATAATGAAACTCTTCTATGCAATAATGAAAAGTGTGCAAATCAATTTTGTTTACAACTTGTTTGCAATATGATTGGAAATACAAAACAAAAATGATGTATTCAAAGTTTATAACCAATCTAAAATTATTATTTTCCAACCATTATTAGAAAATGTATTGATATTTCATTGATAAGCTTTTTTTTTTAAGAAAATGCATTGATACTTACATTGATAAGCTTTTTTTAAGAAAATGTATTGATATTTACATTGATGAGCCTTTTGTCACTGTGCATGTTTTCGTCGTCCCTTTGTCGAATGAAAATATGGAACCTCTTCTTCTCTTCTGAATTGTCTATTAGTCGCTGGTTTGGCTGTGCCACGTAGCTTCTACCATAGTCTGGTGGTTTTTCAGAAAGGGGTCCAGACCCGTTTAGTTTGTCATAGGCTGAAGTCTACTTCAAACATTTCTGCGATTCACTGATGTGTTTCTACATTTGAGATAAGGTTTTTAAAGTGGGTTTATTCTCTGTGTTCCTTCCATTGCGTCGCATCCAAACTCGGTCTGACAATGCATGTTCCTAAAGTTTCCTTCCAATTTCTTTAGACAATTTAGTCGAATCCTTGCCAACAATGGGAAGTGAGAGCTTTTTTCAGTGATCGGTAGAAAGTGAAGCAAAAGAACTCCCAATCATGGAAGGCGAAGCATGGAGGTAACAAAGCTTAGCTTCCTAGATTTTTTTTTTTGTGAAATATTAGGATTACCCATTCATTCTCTACAACTTTACACACTCCTAAAAAGATACCAATATTTCCATATTTGGCAGCGGCCATCCTTAACAAACATGTACTTTCAAGCCATCCAATAGACCAACAACGAAGTCAATAGTTGACTTCGCTGTGGGTCCTTTGGATGGCTTGAACATACATGTTTTTTAAGCTCAAGTATTTTGCAAGTAGTGCCAGAGCATACAGGGAAGTAATCTAATGAGGCAACAGTTCGAAAATAATTAAATATACCTAGGGTAGGGCAGTTGCAACATTGAGGATATGCATGTAGATACCTAGTTTCTTGTTGCACAAACAGTTATATTTAATTGCTCATCCATTCGCCTGAGCTTAAAAAACATGTACGTTCGGTTCGTTGGATGGACCAACAGTGAAGTCAACCATTGACTTCGCTGTTGGTCTACTGGATAGACTGAACGTACATGTTTGTTAAGGATGGCCTGGATCCATTCTTGATTTTGACTTCCACATAATAACCTCCGGTAACAAACCCAATTGTTCTATCCCAACGATAAAAATAGTTGTTGGCATACTTATTAGGAAATGAATATGTTTGATGCAGATCTGTTGCATGTTGTTGAATGAAATTTGGTCCATAAGTAATCGAGAGGGGAAAACACTTTAATTAATAAACGACGGCCCACGGGCCTTACTTAATAAGAAGATGAGTTATAAACTGCTTCGGAAGGATATTATGTGAGTGGAGTGATGGATGAATATTATACAGAGAGCGAAGATGCTTCAACGTTGGTAGAACTATTGGTGCACTTCACAATATGTTAAGACTCTAATTCCCATCAGGAATTTGTTGCAGAGAATGAGGTAAGACAGTCCTCAACCACCCCAAATGCTACGCCTGAAAAAGGTAAAATAATACTGTTCAAAGATCCCATCCAAGTAAGCCCTTCCAAAATCGTCTGGCTTTAGTTCCTAGGCACTTAAGAGTCACCATGAGATGTTCTTATAAAAAATTGAAATCTATATCATTTATAAACCATATTTCACAACTTTGAGATTCTTATCATAATGCTTGGCCCTTGTATGTAGTAGCAACAAGTATTCAGCATGGGATTACACTTTTATCCATATCCACCAATCAATTTATACCTGCAATCTATAATCCTCCCTTACAGAATTTTCATTCAGCCAAACAACTGTGAGTATTCAAGCGTATAAAATTTCATTGCAATATTATGGGAGGTTCATTTGATCTCCTTAAATGGTTTCTTTATTCAAATGGTTTGCGATGATGAGATACCATATATTTCTTTAACCATAGATGAGAGATCTACACAGACACATCAACAGGCCCATACGAATGAATATAATCTACATCCTTAACTTTATGAATATAATCGACAATCTTTTTGTTTTTTATTTTAATGGGGTGGAAAAAATATTTATTACTTTTAATTAATGGTCAACAAAATCTACTTAGAAGTAAATATTTATAGCCTACATTTACATGGTTACATCTCTTTCATAATCACAAATCATAAGTAAATAAAAGTAAATATTTATAACCGACATTTACTTTACATGAGTAAAGTTACATAACAATACAACATCTCCCTCATAATAGGAAATAATATTTATAGCCGACAATTACATGAGGAACGTTACGGAAACATTACAAAATATCCTCCATATTGAGCTGTAGAGCACCTCTTGGCTCAATAAGTACCAAACTTTTATATATATATATATATATATCATTTTTTAATTTTTATCAATCACACTTTTCTCTTTGTGGCATTGAATTGTTTAAGTGCCAACTGTAAGTTAAAATATATAACTAATAATCCACCTTCAATTAAATGAGTTAGTAATCTTAGAGCCACTACACCTTATGTGCAAAGTAAGATGGTCTTTCAAATGAAAAGCTAAAATCTCTAAAAACTTCCATAGAAGAATAATCAAACAAACAAACCAATTTGTCTCTAAAATCTAGAAAATAAAGTTTTGTTTACTTCTTACGAAATGATAAAAAGATCCTCAAAAAAAATTAACAAACATATGATCAAATTAACTCCTACAACTATTGCTTTTGAATCCAAAAGAATCACATGTGTATTTTTTATTTTTTATAAAGTCTAGAAATATCCACAAAATGACTCATTTAATCCAATCAGACTAAATACTAAGAAACAAAGGTACTCTTGCCACATTCTATAACAATGTATTACTTAAACCTACATGCTAGCTATGTACGCAACGATGAAAGCTTTTACCAATACTTTTATGATACCCTATCAATTCAAACCAGCATTCCAATAGACCTATGTATGCCAAGTATTACTGCAAACTAAAATTAAATATTGCTACGATACTTCTACTATATATGTGTACTCTGTCCCTACAATGATAACTTCTAAAACAATGTCAAAAGTTACAATATACTGATCAAGCACATTAAATATCTATACAAGCATATATATATATATATATATATGCTCTATCTTCAAAAAGAAATCAAGAAAATAATAACTATCATAACTGATTAAAATAATACCAATAAAAAATGCTAAAATTAGAACGATACTATCTCACATATGCTAGCACAAATGAAACACACAAAGTCAAGAATGATGAAAACAACACCAGAAGCACTTGACTGGAGGTGGGTCCTTCCTCATGATCCACACTATGTACAAGTCTCAATCCCAGGGATAAGACATTCAATTAATCATAAACTACTGAGTACAGACCTAAGAAGTTTAATCATTAAAGCATCAAGTGAATCCCCCTTAAGACATCAAGGCTGTGAGTTTATATAGTTCTACAATGCATAAGGGGAACATTGAATACGGAGATTTGATATCATACAAATCTGATCCAAAAATTCAAAAATAGAAATTAGTACAACATCCCCTACATGATTATCAGATCTAGGATAATTATGGACAAGCTGTTCAAACTCTCATGATGGCTGGGTATTGTTGATGTAATTGTAATTTCGGAATGTATTTCACCTGTATTTCTTATATATTGTAACTCAATGTTTATTCCAGGATGTTATCATGTGATGTCATACCCCAATGTTTATTCCGGGAAGTTTCTATAATGTAAAAGTCATATCAAGTCATTGTGGGTAACCCTCCTATTGGTCAAGGGTTAAAGTCCATACAGTTATGGGGCCCTAGGGTTATTAGACTATCCTAGTGAAGTCGACCCTAGGTGAGTAATTGTAAGTCGGGACAATAGTCCCCACCATTGTGTTACCCTCCTATTGGTCGAAGGAGGCAAAGTCCCCACAAGTGGTGGGGCACTAGGGTTATTAGACACTCATAGAGATGTCGACTCTAGTAATTGTTAAGTGAGGCCGACATGTTGGAGTGGGTTCCAAGTGAATGAAAGAATATAAATAGAGAGTGAGTCTCTCTATTTACTACACACACTCACTCATTGGGGTGCATGAATGAGAGAGGAGAAGCTCTCTCAGTGTGAGAAAGAGAGACTGCTGCTATCGGGAGATCATCTTACTGTTTTCTGGTTTTACCTTTGGTGTTGATTCTATCTTTGAGGAAGTTGCGGGGTTTTCTCCTTTATGGTTTCCTCGAGGAAAATTATTTGTGTCTCTTGTCTCTTGTGTTGTGCTTATGTTTTATTGCCGTGCTTGTTATTCTCTCAGTCAAAATATCCTAAGATCATAATGCTAGCTTATATGATAAAAATCTAACATGGTATCATAGCTAACCTGAGAAGAAGACATTGTGCAGTTGCAGAAGCTAGGGCTTCTTAATTTTTGGGTCTCTCTCCACAATCCATCAACAAAAGTATGTTAGGCTGACTCTCCATTGAAGGGCGCATCTTTCTATCAAAGCGGAATTTGATTCCGAGCATTTTCAATTTTTGATGCGAAAATTAGGGCTTTCTACAAAAGAGGAATTTTTGAGTGAGCCCAGAATAGGATTGTTATCCTCATCAAAGTCAAAGTTTAGAGACCTGGATCAAGAAATTTGGTTCGGTGAAACTCCGGGAAAGTCAAACCCTAGTTTGACCCCGAGCTAGAAAAACCCTAAATACTAAAACTGCTAAGTTTTGGTACATTCGCTATGTCCCGCGATTGGTGAAGGCTCAGGAGCTGAAAATTGTAGAGGCTAAAGATAAAATACTGATTTACACTGTATCCAAATAGTAGCCTCATATTCGTTATATTATGGGAGATAAGATTCCTCCAAGTTAGGGTTCTATCCTCTTCCAGAATTCATACCTAAATAGGACACCTGGGGAGAATTTCTATATCTTGGGATACAATGGTCAAAATGGAATTCCTAAAGGTGTTTCAGAAAGGGCACGGAATTTAATTTCAGTGGTCCAAATATCAGATTCATAAGATGAACCAGTGACACGTGGCATGCCATACAACTTCGTTGTTCTGAACAGTCCTGCAACAGGTCACCTTGGGAAAAGGATCATAAATCCCAACTGGTGAAACCAATTCTAATGAAACATGTGGTGTTGGATCAGGGACATGTGACGTTACCTTAGTGAGAAATTTTAGACACATAGGAGTATTAATTTCAGAGATATCACAGAAACAGTGACAAGCATTTCTGCAGAAAAAATTAGAAAACTAGGGCTTCCTGTTCCGGGAGCTTCCCTCCACTGTTTTCAAAAAAGGAGTACATTGGATAGCTCCAATTGAAGAGATCTATCTGACTATCCAATAATATCTAAAATATTCCAAGTTTTGAAAATTAGGGTTTCTGTGACAAACCCTAGATCAGCCAGCTCCGGAACCAAGACGGACACCTCAAATCGGTAAGATCTAATCCTTTGCTATTTTCATTTGAGGTTCTCATTTCAAAGTGATCTATCACATCAGCTTGATGATAAGCTTGGTGAAGTTGAAAAATTTCAAGCATGGAAGTATTTGATCTCTCTAATGAAAATGAACTAGACACCTACATGAGTAGAGAGGTTCCAGTTCCAGAGGGAGATGAGGCTCAAAGCCTTACTCAAAAAGAACTTGGTCAAGACCAAGAAGATCATTGTTGATTCAGTCACGGATCAACTTGTACCACAAGTGTCTCCCCAAAGAAACCAGAGATGTTTGATTTCTTGACCAAGCTATTTGAAGGGAATAACATACATTAGAAGATGACCTTAAGAAACCAATTGAAGAATGTGAAGATCCAGAATGCAGAGACCATGCAGTCATAAGGGTCTCTCAAATCAAAGAACAACTTGAAGCGAAAGTGAAGAATGCATAAGTGGTGATATCCACCTTGAATAGCCTCCCAGGATCATGGGATTCATTCATGCAAGGAATGTGTGCCAGAAGGAAGTGATTACTTTCAGCAGACTCTGGGAAGAAGAAGAAGCTCGACTCATAAGAAAAGAAGAGAAGATGGGAGCAATTGAAGATCAAGATCTCACCATCGAAACAAGATCCCTCAAGCGATGAGGAATATGAAGATATCAACTCTTGAAGAACCCCTTATCCATCTTAGCATTTGGATAAGAAATGATGCTATTATGAATAAAGAAAATGATGAAGCTGAAGGCTCAAGAAGGAGTCTACCTACGAAACAAATAAAGATAAGTATTCAATTGACATTTCATTATTTTGTTATGTATTTGTTTATATTTAGTTGATGTATTATGCATGATAGGATGTTTGCATTAACGACACTATACTACTAATATGCATATTATGGGTAAGTAGCTCTTGGTGCTATACAAACTCTCCATTGCTACTTATCAAGAATGAAACCTCTTTGTTGACATATTGGATTAGTGCACAATCTCAATGTTGTCCTGGTAGAGATGGAAGGAATCTAGAAAAGTTTATGTGAGATATGGATGAATGTTGTATTAGCTAAAGTAGTTGCATGATCATATATTTATGCATAAGAATTTGCCAGTATGAATATTCCTTATGAAATGTTTATAACCATACAAATGCATTTGACCTGTAGAAAAGATCGCATACATAATCGCCTGCAAGCAAAGAAGAATGAAGACTTGTTTCGAAGAATAAGTGATGACAGTTCAAAAACAAAGAATAATATGACAAGTGCAGTGACATCATTGATACAGAACCTTCCAGCCACCAAGAAGAAAGGGAAAACCAGTTCAAGAAGAATGATGTCTAGGATGCAGTATCGAGACCTGAAGAGAAGTTCATAGTAGATGGAAACATCGTGGGATACAAAGCAAGATTCAAAAAGAAGGCATAACTACATTTGCAGCCAGTAAGAATTGAAACACATACATGATGAACTTGATGAAGATCTTAACCTTTTCTACAAGGTTGAAGATGAAATTCTATACACTAGATGGATGCATAGAATATTAGTAGCATAGGAAGCTACTTGTCACTCCGGTACAGAACGTTTTAGTGCATAGAGTACGAAAGAGAGAGGGAGTATGATGCTCCACTTCAGAGGGAGTGACTATAGAATATCCTAAGGTTCGACATGGTACAACAGGATGGATAGATTACTAATGACTCTAGGATTTACTGAGAGTAAAGATAATTCCAACCTTTGCTTCAAGATTGAAGGCAAAAGACCAGTGATGCTCCTGTTATATGTCGATGCACTATTTAGGCATGGAGGTGTGGACAAGGGAAGTATGTAGTAGAGGTCCTGAAGAGGTTCAGGATGATGGACTGCATGACCACACCTATGGCATTGAACATGAAGCTATTGAGTGATGCTTCATCAAAGACGGTTGATGCTATGATGTATCGTCAGATGATTGGGTCCTTGATGTACCTGACGAACACGAGACCAGACATTTGCTTTGCTGTGAACACCTTGAGCCAATTCTTGATAGATCCGAGAAATTTTCACTTGATTGCTGCAAAGCATATTTTGAGGTACCTGAGGGGTATAGTTGATTATGGGCTCAAGTACGATGCAAATCAAAAGATTAACCTGAAGGGTTATGTTGATTTAGATTGGGCAGGTAGTGCCATCGATAGGAAGAGCACTTCAGGGTGTTGCTTCAATATGGGATCAAGTGTGATCTCTTGGTTTAGCAGGAAGCAATCTTGTGTGGCACTGAGTACAGTTGAAGCAGAGTATGTCGCAGCTTGTTCAACTAGTTGTGAGGCAATATGGCTACGAAAGCTACTGTCTAATTTATTTGATCTCCAAATGGATGCTACTTGTATACATTGTGACAACCAGAGTTGCGTGAAGTTGTCAGAGAATCCAGTGTTCCAAGACAAGTTGAAGCACATCGAGATCAAGTATCACTATATCAGGGATATGGTTCAGAGGGGAGTAGTGAAGCTCCAATATGTTGTGATAAAGGAATAAATAGCTGATGTGTTGACGAAGCCATTGGCTAGGGTGAAGTTCGAGTACTTTAGGGAGAAGCTTGGTGTTCTCCAGATAGAGGTTTCCTCCAAGGGAAAGTGATGAGTCCCATAGCCATTTTGACAAGTAGGTCAGATATAAGGGCTGAGCCATTTTGTCATGGTGAGAGGATTGGTTCCTTCCTTAACATATATGAGTACTGAGATTCATAGCCATTCTGACGAGCAGGTTAGATATAAGGGCTGAGCCATTTTGTTCATGGCTAAAGGATTAAGTTCCTCCCATGACAGATGTGAGAGCTGACCATTCTAATGAGTAGGTCAGATGTAAGGGCTATCGCCATTCTGACGAGTAGGTCAGATGTAAGGGCAATTTCATTTTGTTCATGGCTAAAGGATTAAGTTCCTCCCATGACATATGTGAGAGCTGGTCATTCTGACGAGTAGGTCAGATGTAAGGACTACCACCATTTTGATGAGTAGGTCAAATGTAAGGGCAGTGCCATTCTGTTCATGGCTAAAGAATTAAGTTCCTCCCATGATAGATGTGAGAGCTGGCCATTTTGATGAGTAGGTCAGATGTAAGGGTTACCACCATTCTGACGAGTAGGTCAGATGTAAGGGCAGTGCCATTCTGTTCATGGCTAAAGGATTAAGTTCCTCCCATGACAGATGTGAGAGCTGGCCATTTTGATGAGTAGGTCAGATGTAAGGGCTACCGCCATTCTGACGAGCAGGTCAGATGTAAGGGCAGTGCCATTTTGTCATGGCTAAAGGATTAGGTTCCTTCCATGTCAGATGTGAGTGCTGGCCATTCTGACGAGTAGGTCAGATGTAAGGGCTACCGCCATTCTGACGAGTAGGTCAGATATAAGGGCTACCAAAGACATACGAGGAAGTAGGCATACACCCAACATGAAAGAAGGTTGGCTCTGTAGAACTTCCTGTGATGAGAAGAATCATGAGATAGCAAATATGATGATGACCATAGAAGATCCAGATCGAGCTCTGATCTAGATCTAGTTATGATGACTCTGAGAGATCCAGATCGAGTGATAATCTAGATCTAGTAGTGATGATCCAGATCGAGTGATGATCTAGAACGAGCAGTGATGATCTAGATCCATTCCAATGATGATGATCTAGATCAAGTGATGATCTAGATCTAGTAATGATGATCCAATGACAATGTTTCAGATCGAGTATGATCCAGTGACAATGTTCCAGATCGAGTATGATCCAGTGACGATGATCTAGATCGAGTGATGATCCAGATCCAAATGAAAGATGAATTGAAGACAAAGAAGACTTGAAGATGCAGATGACAAGATTATCCAGTTGATACAGAGAAGAAGACCAATGATGAAAATTGTGTCGAGAGAATACCTTCCTAGTTAAGAGGGAGTGTTGATGTAATTGTAACTTCAGAATGTATTTCACTTGTATTTCTTATCTATTGTAACCCGATGTTTATTTCGGGATGTTATCATGTCATGTCATACCATGATGTTTATTCTGGGAAGTTTCTATAATGTGAAAGTCATGTCAAGTCATTGTGGGTAACCCTCCTATTGGTCAAGGGTTAAAGTCCCCATAGTTATGGGGCCCTAGGGTTATTAGACTATCCTAGTGAAGTCGACCCTAGGTGAGTCATTGTAAGTCAGGGCAATAGTCCCCACCATTGTGTTACCCTCCTATTGTTCAGAGGAGGCAAAGTCCCCACAAGTGGTGGGGGACTAGGGTTATTAGACACTCCTAGAGATGTCGGCTCTAGTAAGTAATTGTTAAGTGAGGCCAACATGTTGGAGTGGGTTCCAAGTGAATAGAAGAACATAAATAGAGAGTGAGTCTCTCTATTTACTACACACACTCGCTCATTGGGGTGCATGAGTGAGAGAGGAGAAGCTCTCTTAGTGTGTGAGAGAGAGACTGCTGCTATCGGGAGATCATCTTACTGTTTTCTGATTTTACCTTTGGTGCTGATTCTATCTCTGAGAAAGTTGTGGGGTTTTCTCCTTTATGGTTTCCCCGACGAAAATTCTTTGTGTCTCTTGTCTCTTGTGTTGTGCTTATGTTTTATTCCTGTGCTTGTTATTCTCTCATTTAAAAGATCCTAAGATCATAATTCTAGCTTATATGATAAAAATCTAACAGATATCCCACATGGCCTTGGTTATTTGGGTGTTTGAGAAAATATGGCCATACCCGAAATCTAGGAAAATCTAATTTAGAGAAAAAACATATTGCTCCCAAAATGCTTAGAATTATGCAAATCTGTGTTACGGTGACCTAATTGGCAACATTCTACACAAAACCATTGTTGTGGAATTTTGAAATTTGACTCCTTTTGCCCATAAATCAAGCTCAAATTTGACTGCCTGGAAAAGTGACGAAAATACTTAACGAAAAATTTGAAATGTGAGTTGATCTAAATTGAAAAGATATGGATGAACTTTGTTGAACCTTTTACCACCAATGGGCATCTAGAAGAAATATCCATGTTCCCCATTTGGGTGAAGAAATCCAAGAATATGAGTTTGGATGATCTTCATTTGGTTGGGTGTTGAGCATGGTGTTGAACAATAACTTCCTTACTTTGTTAAAGGCACTTAAGTACAGTTCACCTTCATTAGCACCAAATGTTAGAAACACCTTATAAACAAGTTAATAAGCAACAAATCATTGATTGTAAACATATAAAACATACCTTAATGAATCACACAACTTAAATGAAAAAAGTGATGAAAGATAGATGATAAATCCAAAATAGATGTTAGAAGGCCTCTTAACAGGCATTACTTGGGATAAGTATAACCCTTTGAATAGTGAAAAAAGGATGATAAAACAGGGGCCATCAACAACTTAGTGGAGTTCATTAGATTGGGGTCTTATATTGATTTACAAGGCATGAATGACTAAATGTTTTAATTATTTTGTTTACATAATAGTTTAGGAAATTTAAGATTTGTAATTTGAGTTTTATAGCACTGTAAAATGTATATTATAGTTTTTCTTTTGTTGAAAACAATATAGGCATGTTGGTGCAAAACATTAAATAATTTATAACATATATCCAATGATTTAATTGTCAGCCCAGAGAGAGCATAAACTTGTGAGGTATCGACAAAATATATGCAGGGGTATAGTATTGCTAACTTATTTTAGAATTGAAATTGAATCTAAGTTATGAAAACATGAAATTATATGAAAATAAATCTAATTACAGAAAAAATGAAATTGCATAAATTAACTTGATAAAGAAAGACTGAAATTATAGATGTGAGCTCACGACAAAAAAATTCATAAAAAAGAAATCATGAAGATCTATATTAACAACTCATAAGAAAGAAATCGAGATTAACATAAGAGAGAGTAGAATGATTTGCATTAAAGCATCATCTCCATTGCATAACAATCAGAATCCACTTTATGACTAACTCTCAAAAGATCTAAACTATTCTCTACTTCTACGCCACTAGAGTGGCCTCTAACAAAATGAGGAGAGAGCCCTCCTATTTATACATAAATTCAAGATAACTAATTATGATTACACATCCACTATTCTCTCAACTTATCCCTCAAAATCCTCAACAAATCCACTTTTCTCCCAACTTATCCCTTCAAATCCTCCAACAAATATTGGATGAGATATTCTCTCCACATTTCCATGATCTTCTCCTTGAAATTAGCCCACATCTTGAAGATGAAATTCGAATTTGAGGCTAGGTGGTGACTTTTGAGCTTGTTAAAGTTTTCAAATACCCCTGTAAGCATCACCAAACTCATCCAACTTGAAGGTAAAATGAAAATATGTTATTTTTCTTAATAATTAACCACAAATTCACTCAAAATACTAAAAAATAATTGATTTGGAAAATAACAAGGTAACCCATATTTGTTCATGAAAATGGTGGATATCAATGATTTTATGGAAGGATAAAATAGGAATAAGGTGATAAATGGTATATAAAAGATGAATAAAATGTGGTATTTTTGCGGCTCAACGTTCCTCCCAACTGAACGTGTTGCATGTTTTCATGGAACTATGCATTGATTCTCTTTAAAACTTTTGGCTTTGTAGCTGGGATTTACATGATGATGATATGTAACAGTAAATTATTCCATGATTTTGAAATGCATGAGTGGCATCAATTTTCCTCATGGTTGGTTCTTGTGTGACAACCATAAGTATAACAAATGTTGGTTCTTGTGGTAACAACATTCACTCTTTTTACTTATATATATATATATATATATATATATATATATATATTGTTGCAATATATAAGATTTAAAATTATACATGTACTAGAAATGATGAACCATCAATGTATATTAGAAAGCATTTTCTTCATATTATGAATGATGCCAATATATATATAGCAATGTTTTTTATTCAATGTGTAACAAAGCATAGTTTGGGAAAGACATGTTGGTTAATGGTAAATGAGGTGATGAATATGTAAAATGGTAATGAATAGTCCCCCCCAACTTAAGATGTATTAGGTTTGTGGAAAGGAGAAAGGAAACGTGGTGAGGGAATTTTCCAAATTCATTTATTTTCTAGTATTTAAGGAATTACATGGTTAAATATTAGAAAACAACATACCTCCACTTACCCAAAAAGTTGATGAAATTATGCAATAGGAATGTGGTTGCTGCAGCTGAATAATAGAATGTAAAGTGAAGGATCTGAATTGCTGCTTGGTTGCATGAAGTAAAAGATGAGAGTTGAAAGTAGAACTGTGGTACTCTCATATGGATGAAGTATGCTGTCGTAAAATTGCTAATGATGTCATGAAAAGTATGTAGTCTTCACCTGCTACAAAACTCGATGGTACAATTATTACCATGTGAATAAATGTGTCGATGTCGAATATAGATACTTAGTCATTGGATTACCGACCATTGATGAATGTCATTAACCAATGCGAGGAAATCTCACCATTGATGTTAATGAGTGCCAAGGTATCTAAGTACATCATGCAAAGTGTGAATAAATGAGCTGATGTTGAGCCACTTGCAAGATCTAACGATCAAGGGACATTGAGGTATTCCCATGATTGTCAGTGAGAGGACTTGCCATTAAAGCATGCAAGCCTCAAGGTACTAAAAATGAACTCTAGTCTCTATCCCAGATAAGGTGCTAAGGTCGATGGGTCAAGACTTGTTAAAAGGTGGGCCTTAAAGAATCCCACATCAGTCAACACGAGTTGTACATAATGAGTGGTAGGACTATAGATGAAAGATATGAGGGTCAAACAGTTTTTATGGCAGGGATAAAAAAAACAATGTAGTCATGGAAAGGAAACTGAATGGTTTTATTCATAAGAAAAAAGATGAACTAAAAATAAGGAAAATGTGTGCGACTGAGAAATGTAGACATGTGGAAAGTCATGATGTATAAGGTAGAAAACGTAGACTCTAACATGGATGGCGAATAAGCTTGGAAGGAAAAAAAAATAAGTAATCATGACATGGTGTAATTGGTTTCTGAAAGGCTTCTTTGTGGCAACAAATTGTCATGACATACATAGTGGAAACTCAACTTCCTCAAGCTTTTAATGGAACATTTTTCTGAAAATTTTCTACAATTCCGGAAATGTCATTCGTTTGTCTTTGAATCTACAAAAGAGGTTAGCATTTTCCTGCAACAAACTTGTGAGAGCATTGAAAATATAGGAAAATAAGTGCTTAACAAACCAAGTCGAAGAGAATAAAAAAATGCCTTTATACCTGAAAGTGGCAACACATGTTAAGCAACTCTTCTTGTCAAAACCTATTCTTGAGTAACTTGCGAAAACAAGTTAGCGCAACAGACATAAAATTTAAGAAGATTCCAAGTTCATTTATAATTTATAATTTTATAGTTTTNTATTTGATTTAATTATCACAAAAACAAATTTGTATATGCTTATTTTAATTTTAATAAATTTCTATATATATATAGATATAAGCTAATTTAAATTTTATCATGTGAATGTGTTTTTTTTTTAACGTTTCTAATTGTTTTGTAATAAAAGCAAAAATCATAGTTTTTACATCATAATGCGTCTTTATGTACTGGTTGCATAATAAGGAGAGAGGGCCGACCCTTTCAGTGGTTGACCCCTCTATAAGCAGACTCTCTTAATGATCTGGAATAGAAAATAGTGTGCAAATAAGCAACAGGTTCGACAGTTTGAAACAAACACCTAATATGAAAGAAATGGAGCTTGATATATAATTTGTTATTGCATATCATTTGTAGGAATGGTTTATTTGAAACAAACACCTACCTCCCCCAAACGGAAGATGTGCTAGGTCCCACTGTGCAAAAATAAAAATCAAGAAGAAATATTTTTGCTGCGACATCCGTTGCCTTCGATTTGAAAGACGCATATTAATTATATATATATTACTTTATGTTTTTCTTAGATTACTTTTGATGTTTATATATTTTGTTTATTTACCTAATATTTTTTTGTTAATTTTTATTTTTATTTTTAACGTTTGTGTTTTTGTCATTAAGAAATTTTTTTCTAAGGGTTATAACTTTTTATTATTATTTGAATTGTTTTTTATATATATTTTAATTTTAATTTTCTTTATATATATATAGATAATTTAAGTTTCTTTAATATTTTTTTTTAATTATTTTGTAATTAGAATAAAAATAAATTCCTAACTAACGCTATCTTCCAAAAACAACAACAATAAAACATTTTCTACAATTTTTTTTTTGTTACTTTATTATTATTTATTTATATATGTTTTCCAATTTTATAAATTTTTATTATAATTTTATTTTTATTTTTTATTACAAACCTTTAAAGCAAACTAACTAGTGTCTCTTCTTATTATTAAATTTGTTTTTTTTAATATATTTTTTTTATTTTTTATTTATTTATAATTTTTTTTTAATATATGCATATATATTTTTTAATTTTTATGTTGTTATAATAAAAACACTTCTTCTTATTATTAAATTTGTTTTTTTTAATATATGTTTTTAATTTTTTATTTATTTATAAGTTTTTTTTAATATATGTATATATTTTTTAATTTTTATGTTGTTATAATAATAAAAAAATGTTTTCATTTACAAAACTTTATTATTATTTTTTTTTCAAATTTTTTTTATTAAAAAAAAACAAATAACATATTTCTATGCTTTTTTATTGTGTATTTTTCTTTTTTAATTTTGATTAGTTTATATATTATATATACATTAATTTAAGTTTTGTTTAATAAAAATAAAATAAATAAAATATTATTATTTTTATTTTTTATGTGATATATATATAAACCTAAAAAAATAGTAATACATATATTTTTCGGCCTCTCGGGGAATCAGGCAGGGGTGCCCTCTATCCCCCCTCTTGTTCATTCTGGTCATTGAAGGGCTTAGCCTATTGATTGAAGATGTAAAACGTAATGGGAAGATTAAAGGAATCAAAATTTTATATAATCTTTCTCTCACTCATCTACTCTTTCTAGATGATGTGATCTTATTTGGCCTGGGTTCTTTTGAGGAATGGTTAGCTTTCAAAACCATTCTTGATATTTTCTGTGAGGTTTCAGGTATGAATATTAATGTAAACAAATCCAGTTTTCTCCAAAATGATCTGAGTATGGACACTCTTCAGAGAATTACAGATATTCTCCCTTTCAGAGTGGATGATATTCAAAAAGGGTTTGGCTATCTTGGCTATTTTCTTAAGCCATCAGGTTACTTGATAAAGGATTGGCTCTGGTTGGTATCAAAGTTTGAAAAGAAAATTTCTCATTGGACTATCTTGGCTATCTTGGCTATTTTCTTAAGCCATCAGGTTACTTGATAAAGGATTGGCTCTGGTTGGTATCAAAGTTTGAAAAGAAAATTTCTCATTGGACTAATAGATTCCTGTCTCTGGGAGGCAGACTTGTCCTCATTTGTTCTGTATTATCTAGCATGCCAATTTATTGGATGGCTTTGGTTCCGATTCCAACCTCTATTTTAGACAAGCTCAGAAAGATGATCTTCTCATTTCTATGGGGATCTTCATCAAAGACTAAAAAATTCCACCTTGTGGATTGGCATCATTTGGCTCGCCCTACTTCTCATGGTGACTGGGGAATTAAACATATTCCTAGCTTCAGTCTTTCCTTGATGATGAAAAGCTTTTGGTTAGCTTTAAATAGCAGGGGTATCTGGAATCTTCTCATTACTGTTAAATATCTGAAAAATAAACCTCTCCATATTTGGTTCAAGGAAAAGAACTTCATTACTAGGAATGCCTCTATTATCTGGAGGGGTTTTATCTCCACCATATCTTGGATTGGTAGAGGGATCATTTGGAAAGTTGGAAATGGAGAATCTATCAGTTTGGGTGCAGATCCATTCATTGGTATGGGTTCTTCCTTTGTTCTGCCAAGAGACTTAAGGGATTACTTAGAAGAATTTGGTATTAGCTCTCTTGCCCAAGCTCGGAACCAGACTTCTTTTTCCACTGGTTATTGGTTCTCTTCTGAAGATCTTGATCTCACAGGTGAATGGAAAAAAGTGTGGGACAATTTTATTAGAGGACTGGAATATGGCTGCATTCGTCTCCATAATCAAATTGATACTATTTCATGGTCTCACAATAAATATACAGGTCCTCTTATTGCTGCTAAAGGATATACATGTATATTTTCTGATATATGTGCAGAAATTAATGATTCAGTTCTGAAAATATTATGGACTTTGAATATTCCCTTGAAATTAAAATGCTTTATTTGGTTGATTCTTAGAGGAAAATTTTTAACCTGGGATCAATTGCAAAGCAGAGGATACTTGCAAAGCAGAGGATACATGGGGCCTAGTAGATGTGTTCTTTGTGAAGATAATCTGGAGGACATTCACCATTTATTTTTCTGTTGTCCTTTCTTTGCTGGTATTTTTAATTATTTTGCGGATAAATTCAAGTGCTCTTTCCCAGTCTTTAACTCTGTCCATTCCTTTTTGGACCAATGGTTCTCCTCTACTTCGCGATCATCTCCCTTCAGATACATTCCGTTGTTCATTCTTTGGGGAATCTGGCTTCTTCGGAATCATGGCTTATTTGAAAACAGAAAACCATCCTTCTCAGGTCCGATTTCCAGGGTTGAAGGATTGGCCTATTCTTTCCCTATGCCAATTATTTCTCATAAATCCCGTAATCCTGGTCCTGCTCCATTAAAAAGATTTCCTTGTGGTTACTTTGATGGAGGTGCTGCGGAAAATATTGGAGGCACAGGTTTTGTGATATTTATCAATGACTCTCACTTCTTCAGTTTTTCTATGGGATGTGGAAGTAGCACAAATACCAGAGCGAAATTATTGGCAGTTTGGGCTCTTCTAAGAGTTGGCTTAATGATGGGAATTCCTTTGCAATTGATTTATGGTGATTCCATGGTTATAATTTCCCGGCTTAACAGAATTTTAGCACTTGATGTTCCATCTCTGATGCATTGGTGTTCCGACATAAGATATTTGATTCATTTGGCTCCTCCGGTGATCTTTCAACACACTTTTCGTGAGCATAATTCGCTGGCAGATGAACTTTCAAAAATAGCTTTGCATTTGGATATGGGATTTGTTTCTTATTCAGAAATAATGGATGATTTGGTTATTAACCAAGGCAATCTTGATCTATTTTAGTTGTAGCTGATTCTTTATTTTTCAGCTTATGATTCAGCAGTTGAGGATGTAGTTCTTGTGGTCCTATTAGAGTCTACTCTGCCAGCATGTTTTTTCTTTGAAATGTTTGTTTAAAGTTCACTTCAGATTATTACTAGTATTTCTGACCTGATTTATTCAGAGGTGATGAGGAAAGTCTGCTATGATCAGACTTTTTTTCTCATTTTGATGCTCTGTATATGTCATTATTTCATGCATGAGATGGACCTGTTTATCAGTCATCATATGATATGTAAATGATGTCTTTTGATTCAATAGAATAACAAAGAATGGTATTTTTTCCTCTGAAAAAAAAACTACAAAACTATAATAAAACAATTAATACAAAAGAGATGTTCATTAGATACCACATTTGTAAAAGGTGTTCATTCATTAATATAGGTGGCATCAGGAATTAGGGATGATGAGAAAAGTCTGCTACGATCAGAATTTTGCTTATGATTTTGCTGTTATGTATTGTCATCTCATCTGCATGTGATGGTTATGGATCTTGGCAGTATTTATGCCGATATGTAAATGATGTCTTTTGATTCATAATGAATAACAAAGACTGGTATTTTTTCCTTTGAAAAAAATAGGTGGCATCAGGTACAAGGAAAATTCAATGCTAGTTGCGCCCTTTAGAACATTTAATCTTTCAACTGTTGCTTTTTTTATATTTTGACAGCCAACAAGCATAAAATAACTTCTGGTAAATCTTTGATGTCGTTGCAAATTGGAAATTACTAGATTAGGTTCGAGTTGTTTTTTAATCTAAGATTTTTATAATAATAAAAATGGTGAGATTGTTCGGAGTTATGGCTGCACATATTCTGGAAAGCGAAACCCCGGATAAATTTTTCATTCTTTTCTCTTCATACCAAGAACTCGAGAGCATGTGAAGAAGCACCATAAACAAAAGGGAGGATAATAAAGATTTGTTTCAAAGCTCGATAAGTGTAGGTATCATTTAAGCGAAACTTAAAAACAGATTTACAATAACCTATTATCATATTTTTTTTCCATATATCATATTCTTATTTCCATATAAATCAATAGAATCACATGCAAAACAAAAATAAATCTGATTGTCTAAAAGTACTACCCTTCTCAAAACTTAGATTCGCATGACAAACCAATATTCATTGCATAAGATCAGAACCGCAGATTTGATATGTTTTTATTATGATAATTGGAAAAATAAACTCATATCAGAATGACAGTTTTAATATCTTTTGATTATGATAATGGGAAAAATAAACTCATAGAGATCTTTTAAAAAATAAAAATAAACAAAGAGGTTAAAAGTCAGCTTTTATTCTATGTAGCAAGGTTCTCCTTTCAATATCTGTGATGAGTCAGTCTAAATTATAATAAATATTACCGTCTTTAAAATAAGATCAAAATTTTAAATTAAATTTTGAAAACAAATTTCTAATATAAAATAAAATTTTAATTTTAACTCAAATCCTATTAAGTTTAAAAACATTTCTTTCAATAAAAAATAATATAAATATGTGTTATTTATTCTCTATTTCCAAATTTCTAAAATAGTTTTTATACTCTACATTAAATAGTTGCCATACTTTATACATTAAACTTGTTGGCTGTGGCGAAAGCAATGAATGAGGTACAACCTAGTAATTGTTTAACTTTCACAAAATCAGAAACAAATTTAAGCTAAATGCACTAGTGGACAATGAGAGATTAGTGACCATGAGACCAAATTTCTTTTTCAAGGGATAAAAGACCAAAATTGATAAATTTAAGTGAGCTAACTAAAAATGACCAAGACAAATGACCATTTTTTGTCATGGAATAAAAACCAACTAAAAATGACCAAGATAAACGACCAAATTTGGTCACGAGATATCTAGGCTAAAAATGACCACATAACAATTGGTTCTTTATTCGGTCATTTTTAGTTGTCACTTCAGCAATGAAAAAAATTACAAATTTGACAATGAATTTGTACATTTTACTAAATTCCAACATATATATAATATATATTTACACGTCCCTATATTAACAAAATTGAATTAATGCAACCTAGCTATATGTTAATTTGGACATGACCTTGGCATATAAAGAACCCACTAAACCTTTAAACCCATTGAACTTTGGCATATAGAGCATACCTCTAAAGCTCTTTGTATATAATACACAACAAGTTTCTCCTTCAATGATATTGTATGATTTACTCCTATGCTAGTATCCATATAATGCACCCAATCCACAATCTAGATGTACAGTTACATACTAGTTTGAGCCTGTACACACACATGAAGAGATGATGGATCATCCCCACCCACATCTAGAAGAGTTGATGGATCACCTCTATTGTACCCAGCTTCTCTCTGTGCAAGCAGAGAATTTTAGTACCTGATGATATTACAATATTTGTTGTTTTTATAATTTCCGTGTGGTGTCAAATAGAGTTCATCCTTTCAGTAAAAAAAATTGTTCAATGCCTCGAGTATTTTGTTTTATTTGTGATCTGTTAATTTTGATTTGGCAAGAGTCTGATACTAAGTGTGGTCCTGAACTATGGTGGTTACAAATATATCCCATTTGGTTGTGCCCTCATCACCTCTTCAAACTTACTGTGAAGACAACTGTGTATCCAGAGCTTGGTTTTGAGGAGGCTCACAGGCACGGTGACACATAATTTGCCTAGATCTACATAGATGTAGGCATCTATTATATTCCGGCTTGTGTTTTCTAGGGGGAGGCATTTGATGGGGTAGAAGCAGTGCATAGAATGAAGAAGTGGTTGATTGAAAATCATGGGTTTTAGCCACAATATGTTGTTTTAGAATTGAATGAAAGATATTTATGGCACATGTTCGATGCTTCACTCTATAACAGTTGTAGAGAAAAATACAGAGTTGTGGGAACTTTCACGAGTGTCTACTACAAAAGCAAGAAGGGAAGAAAGACTGAAAAGGAGGTTCAAGAGGAAGAGAAGAAGCAACTTGACAATGGATATGTGGAGTTGGACCAACCCATGATAGAGTAACTATGAATGCTGGCTAGGATGCTTGATTGAGGAGACCTTACAAATTTTATCTTGAGATTCAGTTCATTTTGATTTCAAATTCTTACCTTTTTTTCGTTCTTTGTGTGTCAGTAAAATATGTCTGGGTACTAATAGTACTACATAGTGCATTAGTCTCTGGGCATATTTTGTAGGTTATTTGGGCTAGTCTAAAGCCTACTCACATTGTATCTCACTCTAATTTTAAGAGACACTTTATCATTTGTTGTTGTGGCATGTTGGTTTGTGATTTAATGATGTATTTTTTTTTATCACCTTTGGATCTTAGCCTTTGTCATAGCTGAATCTTGGCTATGGATTTCAGTCCTCGATATTGAAAATAAGTTCTCTCTAATACAAACCACTCATCTAATGGAGATACATTTTCTATGCTACAATGCATTGATTTAATGGAATGCCTTTTACTGATTTGTGACAATATATTCAATTGATTTTACATTATTTTGAAGGACACTCAGTGGTTAGTTATTTCCAGATCCCATGAAATTGATAGACATTCATCTTTTTAGTTGAATTATAATAAACAAGATTTTACCAATTGTTTTCTTTTGTGCATATTTTTCCATATTAAGTGATGAGCTTATCTCATTTGTTTTGACAATTATTTAATATTGTAATTCATATTGAAATTATGTTAGGTTTTGGTTACTTTGTCGAATAGAAGGAGAGTACTTAGAAAATGGAGAGGTTCCCTAATGTAGATACAACATTAACTCAACTATCTTCATATTTTGATGATTGTAAATTTACAGGAATTTTATTCACCTTAAAACCTCTCGTTTTACTGCAATTTTTCTATTTGATAAGTATTCCTAGGATCTATTAATCATGTTAAACAACTCATTTTAGAGAAATTCAAACAAGGGTAGTTGCACTGTTGGAGTTTTACTGTAGGATGGCCACATAAACTCTAATAGAATTTTAAATGGTCTAAACTTTTCTCTGTATACATCATCAATAATTTAATTGCCTTGCAGGAAACTTCTTATGATTTGGACTTCCATTATCTATTTTCTCAATTGATTATTGCAGTAGACTGATTTAGTGGCACCCTTGGTAGCTTGTAACTAAATGTGATCTTTGGTAAGGTTGGGGCATTTGTTGATTAGTACAGTTTCTTAAGCACTGAAATTATTTTAGCAAACCCCTTGTTTTTCATTGGTAGCATAGTGATTTGACCACTCCTCGACAACTTGTAACTACAAGAAAAGTTGTTGTGATTCTGACAATTCTAGCATGGTTAGTACATCTCCTTAAGCAACGTGAATTATTACCAATGAAAGGTCAAGTTATCTACAAAAATAATTTGTATCTTAAATTGTGGGAACGAGTCCACACAATCTCATGCTCTTCTTGCTTGTGGAATAACATAGTATGGGAAAATTAATGGTTGGAGATACTTTCTGTGTAATCGTGGCATTTAAAAAAAATAGAGTTACAAAATTGCCTGATTAGATTGCGTAAGAGAAGGAAATGAATTGTGCCCACAAATAATCAAAATAGGTCAATAGGACTGAGTTTAAAAGGGAAAACTAGTCAGGAGGTACCACTGAAGGATTCCAATAAAATTTAACAAATTAAAGATCAATTAAATTTTCTCTCACCGAAATGATGTCAAAATAAGAATTTCACCTGTAGATTTGCTACTCCATAGGATAGTACGACTAGGCACAAAACGACTTTTATGCATGAAGGTTTTGTTTTCTTGCAGCATATCATGCTTTACCATGTAAGGTTACCCTTATGGTTAAACTAAGGGTGTGAATATGGGGTGCAAAGGGAGGTTGAGTACTGACTAGTTAGAATGGAGAGCTAATACAAACTACATTTCATTTAACTAGCTATTTGTCATCAAGTTTGAGTGCATGCTACTGGTCGGCTAAGCTTAGACCTGGTTATACTTCCTTGATGTGAACCCTGTGTTGGAGACATTTACCACCATACACACTCTTTTTGGTGAAATTGGCCTAGTTAAACCACTATCCTAAGTATTATTGAAATTAATTGACATCAATGGAGCATTAAATGTCATCATACAGTCACATCCACGCCAACCTTCAGTCAAGGAGGCTAACTTAGCCTTCTCCTACATTCTGGGAGGCTAACTAGAGCACTCCAGGAGTGATCTGAGTGATATTAATGCACCTAATTTCTAATTGGTGGTTACAATCAATTAAACAAGTCAGTGAAGGCACCTCCTTTCATTTAATTGATTATTTAATGATTAATTAATGAACTGGAGTCAACAGGGGTGCCTCCACCAACTTCTCATGTTTAGTTCAACTTCAGTTAACCTCATCGGGGTTCATTGAAGTCATTGAAGCACTAGCACTTGATGGTTGGCTTGCTATGACATGTGTCTGATCTCTTTCAGTTGAGGCTCAGTCATTTATTGCGCTCCGACTTCAGTTAGGGTTCAGTTGAGTCAATTAGGGTTTTGATCAGTGGTTAACTGAGTGTGAACCATGGCTTATAGTCAGTTAAGCTATACTCACTCATTCAATTCGAATGACCTCCTAAGGAATTCAAATGGTCTCTTCATTCATGCTTGTAGCATGACATTGTAATTGTAAGCATTCATTCTTTATGTGAATACAGAGTGGCTACTATTCCTGTAGACCAATTACAGCTACTATTCCTGTAGATTGATTACACCATTTCATGAGTTATTTGTTGATTAATATTTGAGGATATTGCTGCTTTTTTCCTAGATCAATATACAATATTAATATGGTATCAGAGCTTACGGCGGGATGAAGCTCTATCTCTCAAAAAAAAGCTTTTTGACAGATTTCTGCATGAAATTTGAGCATTAGCTCAAAAATCCAGCACTGCACCAGAGGCCAAGGCCTACCACTTAGGACCCCAAGTAAAGAACTTGTTGATCAAGATTGCTTGATTGACTATGCCGGGTGTGATGAAATCCTAAAATGTGCAGGCTATCCGACCTTACATTGCCCTTTCTGTTTTGATTTTCAGGTTTCTATAGGTGAAGCATTCACTCCAGCACATCTAGATGGCCTCCTTAGTAGATCTCTTGACTCCATACAATTTCCACTCATGGAAAGGTGATATGGAGATTCAGCTGTGCTCCAGATGACTTTTTACAGTCACCATGGACACTGAAGATGAGCCTGGATCCACCATAGAAAAATCAAGATTCTTGAACAAGAAGGATGAAGCCTTTGGTTTCTTGTGCCTCTCTATTTCCTGAGACCTTCTTTTCGATCTTGCGGATTGAATACTCTGAAAGAAATATGGGACAAATTGGAGACTCTATCCAGAAAGCATGATGAATTGAGGGTTTACTAGCTCGAAAATGAACTCATGTCTCTCCAACCCTCTAATGTCTAGATTCTAAATGATTTCTTCACAAAGTTCAAGCATACTATTTTACTCTTGAAGCAATGCAAAGTGGAGAAGGAGGATGATCAGCTCATCCTCGCCATACTCTCCAAACTTGGGGCTGATTATTTAGTTTTTTTTTCTACATTCCATGCAGGGAATCTCACAACCCCTGGATGGAAGATGCATACACTCAATGCCTTCATTGAGTCCCTAACAAGTGAACATGACAAGCTTGTCCATATGGGGATCATTCAATCTTCCCGTGATCAAGCCATCCATATCTCAGGGCCCAAAGATATGAAGGGTAAAGGAAAGCAACAAAAGAATAAAAAAACTAAATTTGATGCTCCCAAGCCTAGAGTTGAAAATTAGCAGCATGATGAGTCTTTTGGCTCAAGGAAGAACAAAGGAAAAGGGCACCACGGCAAGGAAAAATTTAAGTGTTTTTATTATGGGAAGGGATTCCACCCTAAACATGCCTACATGAAGAAGAAGCTTGATGAAGCTACCTCTCTCCTTGAGAGAAATCACATCAATATTTCAGAAATATTTCAGAGGAGAGATCAACAAGATCAGGAATCACAGCATGAAAAAGGTCATGCCCTCATGGCAAGCACTTCGAAGTCCAAAGCACTATTGATTGAATCTGGAGCTTTGAACCACACGATGGCTGAAAAAGACTCCTTTTCATCGTTGGAGATTGGAAAATCCATCCCCATCCACATGGGAGATGACTCCGCCATCATTTCAGAAGGGCAAGGTACTATAGATCTTGAAAATGGTTTTTTCTCTAATGTTTTGTATGTACCGTCTCTGGCATCAAATATCCTTAGTGTTTATCAAATGACACATACAGGAGTGCTTAAGAGAGTCTCTTTCATCCCAAATGATGTTGAGATAACAAAAATTGCATCCGGGAAACTCATTGCTAAAGGCCTTGCAAACCATCATGCAAAATCCTATGAGTTCTCTCACTTTGTTGCAGATGCAAAGCCCACCGCTCTGATAACTCGTGGAAATGATGTTAGTAGGCTATGGCATGAGAGGTTTGGCCATATTAATTTCAAATGTTTGTATAAATTATAGAAAAAATCCATGGTTGAAGCCCTCCCGGTCATCAAGGAAACCATGGGAATTTGCAAAGGCTGTGTGATTGGAAACACCCTGAGCACAAGTTCGATCGGGGGAAGGCAAACTGAGCTACATGCATATTGGGGATGATACATTATAATATCGGTGGTTCAATTCCTGTCACATCCATGAATGGATCAAGGTATCTCCTTACTTTTATTGATTATTTTTCAAGGTATACATGGGTTTTCTTTCTCAAAAAGAAATCAGAAGTATGTGAAAAATTTTCTGAATTGAACGCCTTGATCGAAAATGCCTTTGGGATTAAGATCAAGATCTTGAGATCTGATAATGGAGGGGAGTATGTCAGTAATGAGTTTCTGCACATATGCTCCCAAAGTGGTATTCAGGTCCAACATTCAATTCCTTACACTCCCCAGCAGAACGAAGTAGCAAAAAGGAAGAATCGGTCTCTCAAGGAGATGACCACCTGTATGTTGGAATCCAAGAAGCTTGCTGCAAATTTGTGGGCTGAGGCCATGCATGCTGCGGAACACATTCAGAACAGGGTTCCACACTCATCTATGAAAGGGAAGACCCATTTAGATGCATACTTCGGACACAAGTCAGATGTGTTGAACATACGGGTGTTTGAGTCCATTGCATGGGCCCGGATTCCGCTTGATAAAAGAAGGGCTTTGCAACCGCAAAGCATAGAATGTCTATTTATTGGGTATCCTGATGATTCTAAAGGGTTCAAAATTATGGATATCAATACCAAACAGATGATCATCAAGAGAAGTGTCAAGTTTGATGAGCCTCTTCAGGAGGTGGAACAAGTGAAGGAGAAAACTGTTGAATTTCCTTCCTATTCTACTGAATATTTGGATGATGAAATTGGGGTTGATGAACCTAATTCGGATCCTATGATTTTTTATATTAGTGTGCAGCAATAATCAAATGCTGAATCAGAACCTGAAGTGAAAAATCATCTTCCTACATGGGCCCAATAGACACTCTCCTCCATAGGAGACAAAATTGGAAATCCGGATGATCCAAGGAGAACCTGGTCTGATTTCCAAAGAGCAGGTTTTGCACTCTCTTGTCCTGATAATTTGTTGTCTAAAACTTGCTATTTGATGATTAGTTCATATCCAAAATCCTACTATCATTCTTGGAAGGATCTAAGATGGCAAGTTTCCATGGATGAAGAGATGAATTCTCTTCAGAAAAAGACTACTTGGGAGCTAGTTTCTCTTCCTCCGGCAAGGAAATTGGTTCAATGCAAGTGGGTGCTTTAGACCAAGGTTGCTGCTGATGGAAGCACCTAAAAATATAAGGCAAGGCTGATGGAAAAAATTTTCTCTCAGGTCCAAGAGGTGGACTACCATGAGACCTTTGCACCGGTTGCAAAAATGGACTCCATCCGCCTTGTTTTGAAAATTTTAGCATCCAAGCACTGGGAAGTGCATCACATGGATGTTAAGTCAGCCTTTCTGCATGGAGATATTCATGAGGAGATATACATGAATTATCCTGAGGGATACATCACTGATACATCTTTGGTTTTCAAGCTAAAGAAGTCACTATACGGGTTAAAACAGGCCACAAGAGAGTGGTATTCCAAGACGGATGCCTTCCTTCTCTCGTAAAAATTTCAAAGGTGTAGATAAGATACAAATGTGTATTTATAGAAGTTTGATGTTCATATAATTATCATTGTTTTATATGTTGATGACTTAATGATCACAGGTAGCACAGTTGCCTCCATTTCAGCCATCAAAACTGCTCTCCACAATGCCTTTGAAATGAGTGATTTGGGGCTTCTAAAACAATTTTTGGGGCTCAAAATTGAGAAAAATTATGATGGGATTATGGTCACTCAGTACAAATACATTTTATACCTAATATTCAAGTTTAACATGGCTGAATGTAGGCCTGCACCATTCCCTTTCCTTTCAGGGATCAGCCTTGAAGAAGGAAAAAGCACACCTCCCATGGACTGCACTATATATCGACAACTGATTGGTAGCTTGTTGTACTTGACACATTCTCGGCCTGATATTTGTTATTCCATGAATGATGTATCAAGATATATGCAGTAGCCTCATGATCTTCATTGGAAGGTAGCCAAGAGGATCCTCCAGTATATTCAGGGAACCAAGACCTATGGCATTCACTATGCTGCAAACTCCGAGCTAGAGCTGGTTGGATACACAGATTCTGATTGGGCGGGTGATTCTATTGATCGGAAGTCTACTTCCAGATATGTATTCATGTTTGGTGGTGGCCCCATTTTCTGGTCAAGAAAAAATAGGCTACCATAGCACTTTCTTCAGCAGAGGCCGAGTATCGAGGAGCGGTGAATGCTTGCATCCAAGTAGTTTGGTTGCAAGGCATTCTTTTAGAGTTTGATCTTGGTAGTACTTTGTCCACTGTCCTATTTTGTGACAATCAAAGTGAAATTAAGATATCCATGGATCCATTTACCAGGCAGAGGACCAAGCATGTAGATATTCACATGCACTACATCAGGGAGCTAGTGCATGATAGGACCATCATTCTGCAATACTGCCCGACTGATGAGCAAATTGTAGACATCTTCACCAAGAGATTTTCAGAAAAGAAGTTCACTTACCTCCATTCACTATTGGGGGTGAGTTCATCATGGTGATTCAGACTACTTTCAGTGTTAAGCTTGAGGGGGGGTTTTTCCCACTGGGTTTTCCCTCTTTTCCTCACTTAGTTTGTTTTGAGCATTGTTTCAGTTTCAGCATTGTACAGGGTGACCTATGGCCTTAGTTTCTAGGGCCCTAGCATTTTTATGCTTTTTGTTTTCTAACTTCTCCCGAGTATAGCTTAAGGGGGGGTGTTGGAGACATTTACCACCATACACACTCTTTTTGGTGAAATTGGCCTAGTTAAACCACTATCCTAAGTATTATTGACATTAATTGACATCAGTGGAGCATTAAATGTCATCATCCAGTCACGCCCACGCCTACCTTCATTCAAGGAGGCTAACGTAGCCTTCTCCTACATTCGAGGAGGCTAAATGGAGCACTCCGGGAGTGATCTGAGTGATATTAATGTACCTAATTGTGAACTTGTGGTTACAATCAGTTAAACAAGTCAGTGAAGGCACCTCCTTTCATTTAATTGATTATTTAATGATTTATTAATGAACTGGAGTTAACAGGGGTGCCTCCACCAACTTCTGAAGTTCAGTTCAACTTCAGTTAACCTCATCGGGGTTCATTGAAGCACTAGCACTTGATGGTTGGCTTGCTATGACATGTGTCTGATCTCTTTCAGTTGAGACTCAGTAATTTATTGCACTTCGGCTTTAGTTAGGGTTTATTTGAGTCAATTAGGGTTTTGATCAGTGGTTAACTGAGTGTGAACCATGGCTTGCAGTGAGTTAAGTTAGACTCACTCATTCAATTCGAATGACCTCCTAAGGAATTCAAATTGTCTCTTCATTCATGCTTGTAGCATGACATTGTAATTGTAATCATTCATTCTTTATGTGAATACAGAGCGGCTACTATTCCTGTAGACCAATTACACTATTTCATGAGTTATTTGTTGATAAATCTTTAAGGAGATTGATGCTTTGTTCCTAGATCAATATATAAGATTAATACCCTGCTCTTAGCTCAGGACCCTGCAACCACTTATTGATGACCACCTTTCAAAAGGAAAATGCTACCTTGTAGGAACCTTGATTTTTTTTATCCTTTGTAGTATTCTGCCCGCATTAATGTAACAACCACGCCTGTTGGGGTAGATGGTTTAAATTTTCAACCTATCAAGTTTTAACTAACCATTACTATCATAGCTGATTTGTCTTGAGAAGCAAACATGGGCCAGCTTGGGATTGAACCTAGGACCTCTCAGGTCCACCTTTGGGTGATCTACCACTAAGCCCGCCATTCAGATTTAGAGTATTTTTCTAGAGTCTGGATTTTCTAGGCTGTCCCTATGGCATCTTGAATGTCCCTCTTAAGTAGGAAACCCATATTTTCTCTTGAGATATGTTTGAAAAGATGGGGCTTGATTCTAGTGGCAATGATGCTGGAAATGACTTTAAATTTTATACACACTATTGCAAAGTGAAATCAGATGTAATTGATCAAATGATTGAGGAGCATTTACCTTTGGTATTAGAGTGATGGATATTGTGTTGAGATCAAGCTATATTGTCCCAACAACAATATAGTAGAGGATGATAGTCACATGTATGATTACATGAATGTGTTTGATAAACCATTCTAGGTGTGAGAAACCTATCTCAACCTAAGCATAAAACAACCTTGAAACCTATCTCACCTCCATCGTACCCAACTTCTCTCTATACAAGTAGAGAATTTTAGTAGCTGATGATATTACAATATTTGTTGTTTTTATAATTTCCCTATGGCGTCAAATAGAGTTCATCCTTTCAGCCAAAAAAATTGTTCAATGCCTCGAGTCTTTTGTTTTATTTGTGATTTGTTAATTTTGATTTGGTAAGAGTCCCATAATGAGTGTTGTCCTGAATTGTGGTGGTTAAATATATATCCCATTTGGTCCTGAAGGGGTCTATGTTTTAACTATGTGGAGCAACAAACTCTAGCATTCTAAAAACTATAGATGCAAACGATGAGTGGAAATATTAGTTTGACTCCTACTCACCTACTCATATAGTCTTGTTCTCTTAGCTGCATGGAGCAACCATACCCCCATCAGGACATTTGTATGATTATTTAAGGCTAATGGATCCTCTTATTTGTAGTGTTGAGGGCCAAATTATAGTGTATGAACATAGGTTGTGGTTGATGGCCCTGTAAAGCTAGATAATCATGTTTGAGTTTGCAAAACTTGAAGAATCGGCTCAAGGCATAAGGGTGTGGTCCTACTACCAGGGGCAATCTCTATTGCATCCATGGAAATCAGATTGACTGGCCTTATCTTAAAATCCCACAAATATGCTTTAAGGCTCAGTGCAATGTTCTATTCTAATATAGGAACTGAGTTCATTTAGTTATAGCCATTGTAAATTAGGCATGTTTTAATGGAAGTGCTCCAAGAAACATGTTCAAATCACCCAATACTTGCGTCTGGCCTCATTCCTTTGAAACTGATGCCATATAGGTGGGGCAGACCATAGAGAGAATTGAATATCGATGGATGGCTTAGTAGTCCATTAAACTCACCTGTTAGTGAGCACCTTGTTTTCTGTTAGGCATGTTATTGATATAAATATTGACCTTAAACTTTTGACTAGTTGTCAAATATGCATTTAGACCACTCATCCAATATCTGATGCCAAACTAAAGGCAAATTGACACTACATAAATATTCTTGTTGGATGTATCTCTATTAAAGCTACATAGTCAAACCTAGGAATTTTGGAGCAAGTGTTGTATCTTTGTAAACTACTTTGGTAATATTATTGGTCTTTTGTCATTCATAATGGCATTTAGGCAAAAGTCCTAGTTACATGTTTCTTCATGTGGATACTTTGCAGCCAAGGATCTTGGCTTTCTTGTCCATTTGTTAATTTCTTTTATATGACACATGTTTCATATTACAGGTAGCCAAGGATCTTGGCTTTCTTGTCTATTTGTTAATTTCTTTTATATGACACATGTTTCATATTACAGTTCAAATCCTATCTTTTGTGGAGTCCAAATTTTTAAGTTTGACACTCATTTTCCAGACTTGCTTTTTTTTTTTAAGACTCTAGAACAACATATGTTAAAGTCTTGTAATTGGACTAAGAGGAGTGAGGTGCTCTACCACCAATTAGAGCTGGCATGGCAACCTCTTCATAAGGTTATGGGGACTAGGAAATGGTGCATACACCCTTTTCTCTCTACATGTTCTTAAACAACAAAGATGCATAATTATTTCAGAGTCAATGTGGGAACATAATTTTAAATTTTTCACTATTCAACAAACTGAAACTGTTTATATTATTTAATCATTTAGGCAACTTTCTATAAATATTTTGCAATTAAGAGCCTTACCAAATATTTTATTGCATCGAGAAGGTGCATTTCTATAGCCTAGGTGGAGGAAAATGTTTTTCTGTCCCATAAAATGAAAAAGAGAATGCATGCATCAATGTGTTGTAGCATAGTGGAGACTAGGTGGGGGGAAGTGTCTGTCTATCCCATAAAAAAAGAATGTGTGCATCAGTGTGCTATAGCATACTGGTGAGAATGATGTGTGTTATAGTTTAGTGGTGAAAGGTTTGGGGATTTGATTTCTCTCGGTGCATTGTAGAACCAGAGTTAGATAGGTCTATACTAGTTTTATAGTATTAAATATATTTTTCAATTTACTTTTGTTTGATTATGGATTTCTTTGATATGTACAGACTAATGGACAACCTTATGTTCTGTGTTTTGTGGAGTTTGCTGATGCAAAATGTGCTACAACTGCTCTAAGTGCTCTACAAGGTATGCCAGAGCTTCTATAGAATGAGTTTGATCTGAGAAGTAGTTGTTTTCTTTCATCTCTATGACTAGATAAAATGATTTTTGTTATTTGATCTTTGTTTATCCTTTTAGTGGAATCCATTGTGCATATTCTAGGTATGTGCCTGGATAATGTATGCATTCTTTACGTCAAAGAATTAAAATATATGTCTTTTTTCAATTCTTATTTTATGGGACATGCGAGCAAGAATTAAAATATATATGTTGATTGAAATGCTTTCTCTCAAATGTGCAGGTTCAGATGTATACTTAATATAATAATTGTAGCTTCTAAGTTATTGTTGGTAAACCATTGCATACGTTCATTGAGAATTCTCAAGAATTCAGAGTAAAATCTTGTTTTCAGTTTATAATTTCCTGATTATTCTATTTATGTTTAGAATTTTTGTATTTATTCTTTCAAGGCTCCATTCAAAGATATGTTATAATGAAAAATTCAGATGTTGGTGGATATAATTTATGTTCCAGTCTAAAATAATTGTAGAACCGAAGTAAGGATTATAGTATAGTTGATCTGTGTTTTCCATGAGATTACCGAGCTGCTACTGCATTGGCTCCATCATGTGTTCGGGTCCTCTTGTATTATTAGTTACGTCTAGTATTGTATATAAGAAAAATAACACATTCTCAACATTTGCCAACTGCAAGACCAATTAGAAGGTTGCAGTTGATGGTCCCAAGATTCATTAGAAGAGATAAAAGAACAAGATTAAAAATTTGGACCTACTACCAGATCCTTTAATCCAATGACACCACTAAAATAAGTTCACTGTATTTTGTATTCAACACCTGGGCATTCGATAGCGTTAAATTCTTTTTTCAAAGATGTTCTTTTTGCATATTTCTGAAGTTGTGAGCTCTATTGATTTCTACATGAGACCTCAACAAAAGTTATTACCTTGTTTCACCAATCCTTAAATTTCAGGATGTACCTTTAACTTATCATTGTCTACAACAGGTTTTTTATTGTAGTATGTTTTAAGAAATAAAGGGCCTATCCATATAAGTTATTTTTGCACTTAAAGGGATTATCCATAGAAGTTATTTCTGTATTCTAGAACCGTTTGGACAATTGAATTTGTGTGTCCCTTGCTTTCAAGAGTTTGAATAAGAGAAAGCTTTCAGAGCGCATTTGCACATTTTATGATCTTATGTTTATAAATATTGGTTCTATTCTGTTGGTAGTGGATGGAGAATTTGGTTATCTAGCATTGTAGGAATATATTATTTTTCAAAATTTTATGAATGGTTAGTGATGGTTACTGTAATTGAAGTGAATGCATATTGAATTTTAATGTTGACTATATTCATTGAATCTGTCATTTTGGGGATATTCACTATTTTTCTCTAAACAATCTTATTCGCTGTGGGCTTGATTTGAGGAAATATCCAAATATTCAGTTTTATGTTAGATGCTTGCTTGGTTGCTTTTAGTTGTAAAGATCATAACTGTGGCATTAGGATTCTATTCATTTTGGGACCTAAGCATGGAAGCCAACATTTGATAGCAAAATAAGATGCTTGAAGAATGTCATAGTGGAAGATGATGAATCCAAAGTGTGGTTATCATATCCTATCTATGCCTATGAGATGATTATGTCTATATGAAAATTGATGAGAAAAATGGTCATTGTCATGGATTGGTCTTGAAATGAATCCTTTATAGAAGCTAGCAGTTTGCCAAATAATATTGTAAACCCTTCTTGGCCAGCTGATGTGTAAATCTTATTGTAGAGAGATATCGTTCCTAATCGGAGCTTACACCTTGTTGGTTAAGATTGACTACTTAAAAGTCCTAATGAATGAATATGGTCACATTTACTGAGACTACCAAGCCCTTTATTTTTTGTCATTTTTTGTGATTAAATGTAAATTTGTGTTGAGATTAAATAATATCCTTTTAAGGAATACTCAATTCTGTGGCGATTTTTTAGAGGTCTCTTTTCATTGTGTCTATAATTTTAGACAGCTCTATGTCATCAAGATAGTTTCTTCTAATCTAATGCTTTAAACCATTGAATTACAAGGGGTGGTATTAATCTCATTTGATTTTTTTGTAGCTCTGTCTCTCAGTAGTGAGCTATTAACCAAGAGATGTTTAGTGTTTCTTTACCATTCTACACTTGAATGTATCAAAATATTGTATTATGGTTGTCATTATGTTTACTATATTCTATGTATGATGAATTTCACATAGGCTACTGTTTCTTGGAATTGTTTCCTTTTTCCATGTTAAATCTTGTGAAATTACTATATACATTTTTTAGTTATTTGTTTTCTCTTTTTAGCGAGCAACAAAATTTATTTCTTAACATGTGTTGTTTGTAGATAACCTTACTCGCAAGCTTTATAAAAACATGAGGAGGGAGGCTTTTACAGTGTGGATGCAGAAGCACGTGCGCAGATATAAAGCTCACAAAGCTCAAAAGCGCGTGCAATGCGGATACAAAAGCACGTGCGCAGATAGAAATCTCAGAAAGTGGTCCATTGAGTATAAAGAGACTGTTGCTGAGGCTTTTCCATTGAGTATGAAAGTCCTGTTGCTGATGGTTTCAAGTTGCTAAGTATGGTTTTGAAGCTGCCGCTGGATCTATGTATGGCTTAGCAGCCAAGTACAAGTGATATGGTTTAGCCATTGTTAATTTTGAAAAGTCACCGATGTACTAGATGATTTTCATGTAGATTTATATGGAGATATTTTTTATAACAACATGAGGAGGGAGGCTTCTACAATGCGGATATAGAAGCACATGCGTATATATAAAGCTCACAAAGCTCAGAAGTGCGTGCAATGTAGATACAGAAGCACATGCGTAGATAGAAATCTCAGAAAGTGGTCCATTGAGTATGAAGAGACTGTTGCTGAGGCTTTTCCATTGAGTATGAAAATCCTGTTGCTAAGGGTTTCAAGCTGCTAAGTATGGTTTTGAAGCTACCGCTAGATCTAAGTATGGCTTACCTGCCAAGTACAAGTGATATGGTTTAGCCATTGCTAATTTTGAAAAGTCACTGATGTACTAGATGATTTTCATGTAAAGTTATATGGAGATAGTTTTTTAGAAAACTCATATTTATTGTAATACTCAACATTTCATATAATATAATTTGTGCGGTTTAAAACTTATATGGTTGTACTTTATATTATTTATAAGTGTTGTAATTAACTAATTAATGTGACATTGCATAATTCACATGTGTATTAGATGATGATAAACAATGTATGATTCTTTTTTTAATTTAAACATAATATTATATTAAAAATTTATATTGATTAATAATGGAAACCATTAAAACTACTAAAATATAATAACCACACAAAATGCTGAAAAATGACTAAATTAGTGACCAATAAATGAGATTAATGACCAAAATTCGCATATAAAATGACAAAAAATGAGAGATACATGATCAAACAATGATATATAAATGACCAAAAACACGATCAAAATTCACATATCAATGACTAAAAAACAGTTTTGGTGGCTAATTTACGGTCTTTTATTACGTGACCAAATTTGGTCATATTCTAGTTTGTCATGAGGTCATTAATTTGGTCATATTCTAGTTTGTCATGAGGTCATTAATTTGGTCTTAAATGTGGGCTATATTTGGTCATTCATTCAAATATATGACCAAATTAATGACCAACTTACAAGTTATAAATGACCAATTTTGGTCGCATAATAAAGGACCGTAAATTAGCCACCAACGATTGCCAAACCAAAAGTGGTCATTGATATGCGGATTTTGGTCATTTTTTTTGTCACTAATATCTCATTTTCCATTAGTGATGTTATCAGACACAAACAAAATTATTCAAAGATAAAAACATGTTTTATGTTCTTTTACTTCACTCCAAAATGTTGGTGACACTAGTACAAAATGAGGAATTAGCTACTAGGTGACTAAAAATTTTAGTCACCACAGGTTTTTCAAGTGATTCACTACTAAATATGAGCAATTTTGATTAACCCAACTATAAACGACTAAAATTAACAACTAATTTAGTCACCGGTTAACAAATATGACTAAATAATAAGTGACATAGTTAAAAATGACTAATTTAGTCACGACATAAAAAAATGACTACCTAGAATAATATGAATTAGTCATTTATGTTAGTCATTTTTAATTGTGTCATGGAAAATTGCAATTGTGATAATGAGGTGTTACAATTTAGTATATTTTGTAAATTTTCTACCTTCTATCTCCGAATATGTGCAGGTTAACAATTCTGAATCCAAATGGAATTTGTGGGGTTAGGAATATCTAGTGTTTTTCCCAGGTGGTCAGGATAGTGTTAGGGTGTTCATGTGGATTATTGCAGACGATGTGCTTTAGATGTTCATATTGCTTTCCAGATATAATATTGGGATCATAGATCCCATATGATATATATGCTAGAAAACCTTTTTTCTGTAACGGTGCCATGCACCTCGATCTTTAGAGATCCAACAAAGAAATTGCACAAAATTTCTCTTGACCATCTAATGTGTGACATCTTGGCAATGGAAAAGTTGCAATTTTTTACAAGAGCGTCTAAATATATATAGATCAATTTAGTGCTAGTGTTCATTACGTCCTAGTCATGTGTCATAGCTCAACAAAAGAAAATATTGCATTAAATTGATTATGCATTTAATGCCCAGCCTCCTTTCATGCAATAGTGACTCCATTTTTCCCTCCATTCCATCATCTTGATCTCAAAAGAAGTCATAATTGAGAGTGCAATAAGAGTAATCCATTGTCGTTATTATGCACCCTTAAAAAATACTCATAAATACATGATATTATTTGCTTTAAT
>LPNX010673906.1:1581-56581 GCA_001517045.1 Pseudotsuga menziesii | reverse complement strand
CCAACTAGTTTACCAAAGAGTGACCAAACCTCTACAGCAACGGCATTCATGGCCATGGCCGATTTTCTTAACCGCCGTCCTTCAATTTAGACAATTTTGATTGCTGCTCAACCTTCTAGTTCTTGTCAAATAGCCTAACAGTTGGCGCCAAACATTGGAGGGTTTGGTGGGTTTTGGATATGGATATTGATCATACCCGTTGAGGAGTTTGGGATCCATATTAACCATTGTTGAAAGTTTACAATTTCTGTATTCAATTGCCATAGCTGCCATGGATAAAGCAGCATTGGAAAGAACCTGGAGACTTTTGAAGAGGTGGGTCGCGAATTCCGCACCTCTGGCGTCAACACCACCTTCTTTGCTTACAAAATCCCTGGTAAGTTTATCGATTTACTGTGAATTGATAATTTTTTAGTGAATTTTGGATAAAAACCCTCTGCATGTGCTTGATCTTAATGTTTCAGTGAAAATCTTTCCCACTGTGGACTTCTAGCTAATCCTCTGCCTCGAACACTGGAGTCATTTCTTCATTTTCCATATCTCCATGTCTCTGTTCGAATGTGTCTTCCTCCATAGCCACATTTTCCATATCTACATCATTTTAGGACATATTTTGTGAAGCTTTTGAGGTAAGAATGTATTGGCTATTCATTGTTTTACTGCCCAAAATGTCTTGATAATGCATTTGTGTTTATGAAGGTGCAGCCTTCCTTTATTTAAAGTTGAAATTGGTCAATATGTTTGCATGTAGCGTTCTTTGTTTTTTTTATACCTTTGAGATGGAATTATCAATGTTAGTAAACCCATGGAATTAGCTTTAGAAGCTGTATAATTTATTTGTTGCATTGAATATTTAGGATTGTGTAATAGACAAGCTTATCTTTGCTTCACGATGAGAGGACATATTCCCCTTCATTTGCTTATTTTTGGGCTTCCGGTTTGATTTATGTTCTCCTATGTGTTTGGATAATGAATTTGATGTTCAATAGGCTTATCTTAGCTTCATGATGAGAGGATGTATTCTCTTTCATTTGCTCATGTTTTGGCTTCCGGCTTGAGTTATGTTCTCTTATGTGTTTGGGCATCATTAATTTATGGTTCAATTACGCTGTCATTTTTGTTTCTGTCAATTGTATGTTTAGTAAATTTGCCTTTTCCATTAAGATATTTGGGTTTACGCTAAATGAATATGTCGAATGTGGAAGCTGTACAAAATCAGAATCAATGGTGGCCTCTTCATGCTTTTTTATCTGAGAAAGTATAGCATCTCAAAATGGGTTCTCCTGCTCCAATAGAAAATTAGCATCTTTCCATTGCCCCCGAATTCTTAGTTATTAGAAAGTGTCACCTGCTTGTGGGTTTGTTTATGAGTGTTCAAATAGATGTTTGTACTGTTGAAGTTGCTCTCTATGCATAACTGATTGCAATTTGATAAGGGTTCTTTCTATTCCTTTTCCCTTCTTTTGCTTTCACCATGAAATTGAAGTCCTATAGCCTAGTTGTTTCCTCTGTTTAGGAGTCTCAACTTTCAATTAAATATTTGTTTCTCACATCTTACATTTATTTCAAATATAAGATATAATGCTCTTAGCTGGGTGGGTTAGTTGTTTAGTGCTTTAAGGGTGGGTTAGCTGTTTAGTGCTTTAAGCTTCATGCAAGAGGTTTTGGGGTCTCTTCACTGTCTCTATAGCTTAGGTTACTTGATGTCCTTGTTGGGTCAATCCAGTGTCCTCACTTGATATCCCTGCTGGGTCAATCCAGTGTCCTTGATGTGTTTGCAAGTCGATGACTATCCACAAATAAGAATAAGAAGAAGTGCCCAGGGATTTCTCCATGAAGTTTTTCTTGAAAGAAATGATATGATGTTCTAACTATCCACAAATAAGAAGAAGTGCCCAGGGGTTTCTCCATGGAGTTTTTCTTGAAAGAAATGATATGATGTTCTTTCTCTTGTTCTTTTCTAGTTTATAATTTGAAACTGAACTGCTTGATTTGGCTGTGATGCAGGTTTAATTCGAAGTGTCCTACATGAATTCAAGCTACACTATAGTAGATGGTCTTTCCTGTATCAGGGGAAAGAAGGACAAGTTCTGTTTTTTGATATTGACCTACCTTTTCCTATGAATTCCTAAGTTTGCATTGGTGTATGCTAGTGCCCATTTTCTCAAGTCTGCTCTTAGAGTGCCTCCTGCGGTGTATCCATAGCAATGGTTTCTGCAGGTTTTTCTGGTGTTCTCACATTTCACAAGAGCAAGTCCTTCATTTTAAGACTCCCATTGGATTCTCAATCCAATGGGCAATTGGGATATGAGGAGATTGAATTTTCAGATATATTTGGTCCTGCTATGGATTCAACACAGACTTTCCAAGGGATTATTTCCCTGAAGTATCCTCAAACCATTTATAGGCTGTCTCACTCCTTAGTTGGCCCGTCTCTTGAACTCAATCTTGAAGGGCATCTGAGCAAGCTTGCTTTGAATAACAAAGAGCAAGGTGAGGAAGGGAATATATTGGAAAAACCAGAGAGTGTTGACATAGGATCTCAAGTTGCATCTAACAACAGATTATTTCTTTTCTCATCGAGAAGCTCAAAAGAACCTGAGTCCTGCCAAGTCAAGGTCACTCAAAAAATTGGGGTTGACTATTTTGAGCTACATAAGGTAGTTGGACAAGGTGCATTTGGAAAGGTGTTACAAGTAAAAAGAAATGGAACACCAGAGATTTATGCTATGAAAGTTATGAAGAAAGACAGAATTATGGAAAAGAATCATGCTAAATACACAAAAGCTGAAAGGGACATTCTGACAAGGATTGTGCATCCCTTTATTGTTCAGCTCAGATACTCCTTCTAGGTGCCATTTTCCATCTCTCTAAATCTTGGTTATGATAATTATTTTCCTACATTTTAAATTGTAAATTCCATTTTAGTAGTGCAAAACTGCATATTAGTTGTCTCTTTTACTACCCTAATCTTCCATTATCCATCTGTAGAATGTGTCCCTTATTCGTGTATGGCCCAATAGTTGTAATTTCTTCAATGGAGTTTGCAATTTAGATCTACAATTTGGAATTCAAATAAATCTGGGTTGTTGGAGAGGAATCAGGATAGATCAGTTTAGGTTATTACTCTACTTTTGATAGGTTCCAGCCTGTAAAGAAAAAACTGGTGAAACTTGACAATCAGTGGCCCCAGTGCATCTCCAAGAGCAATTTTAGGCATTATTTACCCAAGTCTGAGAGTGAGACTGTATATTGGGAATGACAGAGCCATTTGGGTAGGGTTTTCATTTTGCTCTCTATTTTCTTGTTTTCCTCAAAATTTTCAAAGAACACTTTTAGACAAACATGTAGGAAAGATGAATATGAAATAACATTGTGGTTTTAGTCACAATACTAATTCTAAAACTTCAATAGGGGCCTTAAACTCATCATAATCATCACAACTATAAGACACGGTGCTATATTGTGAAACATTCGTTATATTCGAGTTTCCATAAGGGGCATCTCCAAAATTATTATTTACATTATGATACAGTAGGAGCTTTTGACTCCATAGATTTTGGAATAATTCCTTCATTTTCTTGTCCTCTAACAGATACAAAATGAGGTCGAAAACAAATTCAGCAGACAACAAGACCAAGAGTTATGTTTCTATCTTTATTGTTGTGGGATTATGCTATTTTTTCTATATATTGGGTGCTTGGAAGAAGAGTGGTTTTGGAAAGGGTGATACCATTGCATTGGAATTCAATAAGCTGACAGACTGTGGAACTTTGTCCACTCTAAATTTTGAGACTCACCACAATGAAGGAGATAATGTTGAACTTTCTGAATCCAAAGCAAAAGTAGTTGAACCTTGCAGTGCCAAATACATTGATTACACCCCTTGCCATGACCAAAAGTGAGCTATGAAATTTCCTAGAGATAATATGATATACAGAGAGAGGCATTGCCTGCCAGAGGATGAGAAGCTGCACTGCCTCATTCCTGCTCCAAAAGGATACAAAAATCCATTTCCATGGCCAAAGAGTCATGACTATGTGCCATATGCTAATGTTCCATACAAGAGTCTCATAGTAGAGAAGGCTGTTCAGAATTGGGTTCAAATTGAAGGCGATGTGTTCAAGTTTCCTGGAGGAGGAATGATGTTTCCTCAAGATGCGGATAAGTATATTGATGAACTTGCTGAAGTGATACCTATTTCTGATGGTACTGTCAGTACTGCATTGAACACTAGCTGTGGGGTATGTTTGAAGCATATACCTTACGAGTCTTGATTTTGCAACACTCTTATCCATACTGTTGCTCTTTTTGTGGAAACTAGTATGTTTAATTTGTGACTATCTGATATATGCTTACAAGTGTTCTTCAATTTTGAAGAGATTCCTGTATTTTGTTTTTGCAATGATTTATGGAGTTTGAGGATATGCCCTTATCTGAAATCCTTATGGCATGCTTAGGTGGAAAGTTGGGGTACATATCTTTTGAAGAGAAATGTTTTGACCATGTCATTTGCACCAAGGGATTCACATGAAGCCCAAGTGCAGTTTGCTTTGGAGCGAGGTGTGTCTGTTGTGATTGGTGTAATGGGGACATAGCAGCTTCCTTACCCTTCGAGGGCTTTTGACATGTCTCAATGTTCACGGTGTTTGATACCTTGGACTGCAAATGGTACTGGGGACTTTTACAAGATTAATGCTTTTGTTAAAGTTAAAATTCTGAGCTATAGAAGAGCCTTGAATTTACTGATTTGATTCTCAAATTGATTTGTGTAGCTTCATTTGTTTGCAGATGGTATGTATTTGATAGAAGTGGATAGAGTCCTGAGACCAGGTGGATATTGGATTCTCTTTGGTCCTCCCATCAATTGGAAACAATATTACCAATCTTGGTAGAGATCAAAAGAGGAGCTCTAGCAGGAACAAGAGAAAATTGAAGAAATTGCAGAACTTTGTGCTGGGAAAAGAAGTATGAAAAAGGTGATCTTGCCATTTGGAAAAACAGAATTAATACTCATTCTTGTCCTAGAAGCTTGAATACTATTACCCACCTCCTACCTGTGAATCAGGAAATCCAAATGATTCTTGGTAAGTTCCTGAACATCATAGCTCAAAGTTGAAGACAGTTTATGTAGTGTAATTTTATAACAGAACATAATCAGATCGATAGTGTGCTAAAATCTATTTTCAAAAATTCATTGCTGGTGAACAAAGTGATTATATTTATGAGCAATGTTTGTAACCCAAACATTTTTTGTGCTTAATCAGGACCATAAGCATAGTGATGTAGGTATTCTTAGTTTTAAATCTAGGATCCAATACATTCTTGGGGTTTGACAGTTAAAACCTATTTTTGTCCTTCCTAGAATGTGCTTTTAGATTCCAGGTATTGGCTACATTTGTTATTCTATTAAACAAGCATTTATTGGCTTTTTTTCCTTAAGAAAACTAATATCATGCCAAATTCTAAATTGGATATTAATCTTGCAATGGATATGTTACAAAGTGCATTGTGGTTGTAGGATTCCTCTGAACTAAAATGTTAATGTGGCTGACTATGAAAATTTTAAACTTGCACTACTATTAAGCTGAAGTACATGGTCTATTTGTTTGTCATAATTTTCTGACATGTAGAAATCTGGAGAACTACTTTGTAACAATTGATAGAATGGTCGTTGACCTATTATAATTTGTGATTTTAATTGTAAATGCTACAATATTCAAGGGATTAGCAACTTTATATCCTGAATCAACTTTATATCTTGAATACAAGTCAAAGATACATTTTGAATTCATCATTTTTACATGAGTTTTGAATTTTCCTATCTGCTTTTACATTTTAAAGGCCATGCATGAATTGATCTTGTGCTGTAGACAGGTTTAAGTTTAACTGTCTAAATCTTAAAAAATTTCAAGCATGTTTGCATAATTGGCTTCATATTTCATTACAGTACAAGAAGAGTCTGTTTTTCTCCCGATCTGCTTTGACAGTGGCCTAGTTTTACTCAGATGATTGAAATTTTATGCTTATCTGATAATGTCTATAAAATCTGCTGACCCCCCAGGCATAAGAGAATGCAAAGATGCACTACGCAAATGCCTAAATTCAGTGATGCTAATGATGTGTCTGGAGGGATTTTGGAGAAGTTCCCAAAGCGCTTGAATGTTGTTCCTCATAGAGTTCTCAGTGGTTCATTATTAGGTGTTACTGCTGAGACATATAATGCTGATACACAGTTGAGGAGAAAGCATGTGAAAGCCTACAAAAGAATGAACAAATATATTGGGGAGAGTAGATATCGCAATGTTGTAGACATGAATGCAGGTCTTGGTGGCTTTGTAGCAACACTTACATTCGACAAAGTTTGGGTTATGAATATTGTCCCAACGATTGAAAAAAAGAATACACTTGGTGTGATATATGAAAGAGGCCTTATTGGAATTTATCATGACTAGTATGGTTTCCCTTCATTTCTCTTTTAATTTTTGCAAGGCTTTACTTTCTGTAAGGATTATTTGCCTTGTGCATTTTTAGTACTTTTATTAGTTTTGCTTTCTAAACCTAGTCCCATAACACTTGAAACATTATCATCCATTTATGCCATTTACCTTTCTGGTACATTTGGACACCCAGCAATTTTTGTTACATTTTTTATTTAGATTTTTCAAATTTCATTGGAATAGGACTCAAAATTCATGCTTTGAAAGGCTTGGGAAAAAGAGTCAATTCTTTGCATGAGTTTGTCATTTTTAGAGGTTATTATATAAAAAGTTTAAATATTTGGTGTATGGGATGAGTTAGTGCATGTGTAGATTAATCAACCAAGTTGGCTTGGATGGTATTTTGTAGAATGTGGATTTTGGGGAAGGGTGAAGAGTCTGAAATGAATGAAAGGGGAATAGACATAAATTATAATAGTTGAATAAGAGGATCCAGGCTACACTTGTTCATACGTATAGCCAAGTCTTCTGACCTTCAAGGAGATTTTCTATTCTAGATCAAAATATTAGGTTCATTGTTCATGCTCATTGGTGAAGATGAGAAAATGAGGACTTCATAAACATAGTAAAATGTTGACCAAAATTATCTCTTTTTACATATAAAATAATGGCTGCTAAAAATCTGGATGTCTACTGTGATGATAGGCCTTGTTAATTTTATAGACATTTCTACTCATTGTGTACCAAAAAGAGTTTTAAAAACTATTGGTTCATCCTGTTTTAACTTGATCACAGCTGATAAGCGAGGCAAATGTAGGAAAATTAACTAATTTCTAATCAACCAAAAGTACCTTAGAAAAATGCCAAAACTACTATTCTAGAAACTACGAAAATAAATGCAGTAGAGAAAGTTCCAAAACTCTTCCAAAACACAACTTTAACAATAAAAGGACTCTTCAACAGTACACAAGACAATAAATAACTTTCCTGAGAAGGTATGGATGTTGCAATTTTCAAAGAGTTAAGCCTTTCAAGACTCCTACAACTAAACATTCCTCTTCTGAGGCATTTGGGCTTCAGCATATGCAGACATGGTGAGGAACCTTAATTCTGCAAGGGAACGTGGACAGTGGACTACCCTTCAAGGTGACTCAACTGTTAGTTATCTTTGGATGTGGGAATGCTTTAATGCTGAATTCTACTGGGAGATTTCAAAAGGGTTACATCCTTCATGTATGGGCTTTCTAACAGGTCAAACTGCTGCAGCATTACTCTTTGTTTATTGTCACTTATTTCCCTGAAGTTTATTGATTTGAAACTCACTGAACTGAATATTTGAGGGAGTTCTATCAATAAATTTTATTTCTGTAAACTTTTTCTGTGTTTCCTCCTCAAGGTTCTTAAAATGTTCAAAATTTAAATTGACTAATGTGTATTTAAATCAGGTTTAGGCTTGCTTTTATTGTTGCATGTATATTTTAATATATTGAATGCTATAGAGAAGGAGAGGTAACTGCATGGATTATCATGTCTCTATTTTCTGTCCTTGATGTTGCGATTATCTTTATTGGTATGCTTATGAACTCTAAGCATGTCTTAGTAATGAAGTCATATTTAAAAGTGTAAAATATATTGGCATGGAAATTGGTCTTGTACTTTGGGATTTGCTTTCTAAAGTTTGTTCCTTACCTTAAGTTTGTGTCAGGTTGCAACAGCTTTCAAAGGTGCTTATGAGTCATTATCCAGTGAGACGTCTGGCCCAAAGTCTGTTAGCATTCAGAAGATATGGCACTTGCTTCAGGTCATCTCTTTGATAGACCTAAGAGCTTATTTTATGCTTTGAAGTTCAATTGGTAAGATATATTCTGGATTGCTATTTGTGTGAATGAAATATCACAATGGCATGAATAGTTTCTGCAATTTTTTCAGTATTTTTCTAGGTTGTTGCATTCTGATGATTGGCATTTTAGATGTGCTATAAGTCTGAGATAAAATTCATGTTCTCCAATTAAATGTTTTTATGCAAACATTGTTTGGGGAAGATAAATAAGCACCGAGAAATGTGTTGAGAAAAATGGCCATGATCAGTGGAGCAAGACGCCATTTAGAAGTTGGTCATGAGAAATATATACTAGACACTATTCAGAATCATGCTGCCCAGGTCACATATTTTTTCCATAACATAGAAAGCACATTTTGTATCATTAACGTGTAGTTATTTTTAAAGAATGGAATATCTGTGGACATATATAATACTTCATATGTTTTGTGCATGTGCTCTATGCAATTGGACTTTTTACAGCCTATTTGAAATTAAAACCTTTTAACCATTAAAAAATCTAATATGTTGCCTTACTTATTGAATAATTTTCTCTAGTGGTGTTGGAGCTTTGAATTGTTGTTGCATCAATGAGGATTAGGTACTTTTGATTGGTCGAGGCCTGTAACTTAATATATTTTTGGTAGTCAAGCTACATTTTCCTCCTTGCTATTTGTTACCAAAGTAATAGAGGATTAGGTACTTTGCTATTGGTTGAGGCCTGTAACTTGATATTTTATAGGCAGCCCATCTACATCTTCATCTCTGCTATTTGTTACAAAAGTGATCCAAACACATAGCAAAATGATGAGAAAAGGAGAAAATAGCATCCTCAAGACTGTGTATTTATAGTCACCAAGTTGTAATGAACTTGGAGACTGAATATAAATATGGATCTTCACCTCATTATGGACTAGCCTAGTATGGACATGGATATGGGAATTGCATTAATATGAGAGATTTGTGCCAGGCATGAACTCCAAATAGTCAATTCTCCTGAAAAATTTGAATATGAATTCCCTTATCGATGTTTTCAAATGAATATATTGTGAGAATCTAAACTAAATTAAACTGTTTTCTAGAGTAGTTCCTTAGATAGACTTTCATTAAGACATTCCATAGATGGAACCTGTATCTGTTATGATTATGCTCATCTCATTTTCAAAAGCATAGACTTTAATTTGTGAAGACTTGGAAATTTACTGGTTAAAGCATGGATTCCCTACCAAAATACTGTTAACTACCTTCCTTTACATGAAGCTTCCAAGGAATCCACAAAGCACCTATATGGTCTGTTCAAGAAAACTGTAAAATTCAATATGTACAAATAGCTAACAATGAATGATTTCGGAAGTTCAGTTGTGTCTTTCCATTGAAGTTCAGTTGTGTCTGTCCATGATTTTGGGGCCTCCTATGTTGTGTTGTACTCATTGATGTGATTTCATGGGAATCGAACTAATATTAATGTGATGTAGTGTTGTTTCCTGCAAGTTTGACCACAATGCGAATTAACCTATAAACATAAAAACCAAGCTTCTCTACTAAAGATAGCCTCTAGTGTTCATTGTCAGAAAAATTGCATAGTTAGATTTCAGGTCTATATGTTTTGTGCATGTGCTCTACGCAATTGGCCTTTTTACAGCCTATTTGAAATTAAAACCTTTTAACCATTAAAAAATATAATCTGCTGCCTTACTTATTGAATAATTTTCTCTGTTGGTGTTGGAGCTTTGAATTGTTGTTGCATCAGTGAGGATTAGGTACTTTTGATTGGTCGAGGCTTGTAACTTAATATATTTTTGGTAGTCAAGCTACATTTTCCTCCTTGCTATTTGTTACCAAAGTAATAGAGTATTAGGTACTTTGCTATTGGTTGAGGCCTGTAACTTGATATTTTATAGGCAATCCATCTACATCTTCATCTCTACTATTTGTTACAAAAGTGATCCAAAGACACAGCAAAATGATGAGAAAAGGAGAAAATAGAATCCTCAAGACTATGTATTTACAGTCACCAGGTTGTAATGAACTTGGAGACTAAAGATAAATATGGATCTTCACCTCATTATGGACTAGCCTAGTATGGACATGGATATGGGAATTGCATTAATCTGAGAGATGTGTGCCAGGCATGAACTCCAAACAGTCAATTCTCCTAACAACTTTGAATATGAATTCCCTTAGCGATGTTTTCAAATGAATATATTGTGAGAATCTAAACTAAATTAAACTGTTTTCTAGAGTAGTTCCTTAGATAGACTTTCGTTAAGACATTCTATAGATGGAACCTGTATCTTTTATGATTATGCTCATCTCATTTTCAAAAGCATAGAATTTAATTTGTGAAGACTTGGAAATGTACTGGTTAAAGTAAGGATTCCCTACCTAAATATTGTTAACTACCTTCCTTTACATGAAGCTTCCAAGGAATCCACAAAGCACCTATATGGTCTGTTCAAGAAAACTGTAAAAGTCAATACGTACAAATAGCTAACAAGGAAAACAAAATCAACGGAATACAAGGGCAAGATGATGGATGTATTATGCTTATGGCTAAAAAATATTCCTGATTACAAACATGATATCAGACCATTTATTTCATCAGCAAATTTGGTCATTTGATATGGGAAAGTTGAATCCTATCATTTGATAAGTTGTTTGATCTCGATGTAACTATTCTAGTGATGTGATTTTTGAAAGTTCGGTAGTGGGTGACACTTGGTGATTGCTTAAATTTTTATTATCTTTAGTTACAGGGCAAATTGTACATAGCTCTCAGGAATTAGTTTATCATAAATACTAGTTATTGGTAAGTTGTAATAGTAATAATTATGTAGTTTGTAGATTGATATCTATCATAAATTTGTTTTAATATCATCATTGTCAAGCAATAAAAACTTCTTAAAGGGTACTAGCTCAATGGTAGAGCGCCTACCTAATTATAGGGAGAAGGTTGGTGGTTCGATTCCTCCGTGACCTATCATAAATTTGTGACTGTAAAAACGACTAAATTCAGATATATATGACTATTAGTAGCTAATTTCCCATATCTTAGTCATATTTAGCATAGTCATTAATATGTTAACATCTAGTAGTTTATTTAATCATATATTTGGTCATTAATGGTTGCAATCAGTGACTAAATGAACGACTAAATCAATGACTAACTCAGTGACTAAATCAATGACTAAATCCGTGACTAGATCAATGACTAAATCATTAACTATTAATGACTAAATCATTGACTATCAATGACTAAATCATTGTCTATTAATGAATAAATCAATGACTACTAAGTCAAGCTATTAATGACTAGTGAAATACGACTAGCTATAAGATAGTGGAAATTTGCTACTATTAGTCACCGACTCAAAAATAGTTGTTTATAACCTGATTTTAGTCATTTTTTTAGTCATTAATTTCTCATTTTCTACTAGTGTTTAGGGGCGATATATCACCAAGGGGAATGTATTGCAATATGGGCGATATATGTAACTATGGTTAGGAGTAATTTTAGTCCCAGTTAACAAGCACTTTGCAGGACCATTGCATTCATGGGCAGTTCTGTTGAGAGATGCTGAATCAATTTTTTTGGTTATCCTTGGATGGTATTTGGCACAGTTTGAGAGTTTCAGATTTGTCTTTGTAGGTTTTATGGAAAATCTGCTACAAGTATGGTTTTGAAAATGAGGTCAGTTACCAAGTTGCCTTTTATCAACTTTGGATGCTGAATCAATTTTTTTGGTATGCCTTGGATGGTATTTGGCACAGTTTGAGAGCTTCGGATTTGTCTTTGTATGTTTTATGGAAACTCTGCTGCAAGTATGGTTTTGAAAATGAGGTCAGTTACCAGGTTGCCTTTTTTCAACTTTGGCAGGATGAGGTACTCCTGGCTAAAGGAATATTGTTGATTAAAGATGGTAAGTTGTTGGACCAGACCTCTTATTCTGATTTTATAGTTTCTTAAGTTGCTTTAAGGAAGAGGATATGAAGTTCATTGTATATACCCTTATGTTTTATCGTATGTTTTGTGCTGCTGATGCAAATATTTTTTGCATATATAAAAAGTATCATTTAGAAAATAAAAATAAAAAAGAATGTTCTATAAAACACAAATACTTAAATATAACAAGCATGACCAAGAGTAAAAATTAGATTTATGAAAAATTCCTTCAAAGGAACAATTTAGACAGGTTGGAAATCACCTCACATTAATACCAATAAATGTCATTAATAAAGATTCCAAGCAATTCAGGTTAGCCCTAGCTATATTTTTTGTAATAATGCAAGCTGCAAATAACCATCGGGAGATTAGTTAAACTCTAGGATACATGAGTAGTAGTACACAAATACAGAATGCCATGTGACAACTTGTAGTAAATAAAACCTGCTTTACTGTGTTACATTGCAACCAATAATATATTTTTAGTCCTCGCTACAATTACTAGAGGCAAAAATGTAACAAAATCCATGGAGGTCAAAGATAAAGCCCACTTTACAAATAGGAATCTAAATGCATAAGCATGATTGAAGTTGAAAAATCATACTTCAGAACCTACTCTTAAAAGAATAAAGCATAATCAAGAGCTGGCCCCAAGGGAGATATCAATGCTCTAAGTGGAAAACATATTCTGTTATATTTTGAAGTATACTAGAATGTAATCTCTAGTCCACAACTGCATTTTTTTTTTTACAGTGAGCATCTGTGATGTTGAATCAAGAGTCCAACCTCGTTGCAATAGTATCTACAAGCACAATTGACAATGAATTATCCTAGAGCCACTAACCCATTTTAATATTTGATTTAAAATTAACTACAATAGCCTATATATATCTAAAGATTATGATTAGAAATATGCAGGAAGTGCTATCATTAATATCTTCTCACTACAGGCTAAGCTAAGGAAACACCACCTAAAAGAAAAATAGAACTAGCATTAAGATTATCTTCTTGGGTAAATTGCCATTAAAAAGAGCAGTTCATGGCAATCCTCATCATTCTATGATGTTTATTTCCCCCACTAATACAATACTGTCGATTTCTAGATTCAGTCCTTTTACCTAAGAATATTGATCAAAGTGCGCTAAGAAATCCAATAACAAGTTTGGGAAAAGGATAAGGAACATACAGGCCAGTGCATCCTCTTTGGAAATTTTCCAAAAATGTGTTGTATCAGCCACACTTATCATGGAATATGTAGCCAAGAGTAGCTCAAAAGCCCTTTTGTGTAACTATCTGTATTTCAAAAAATCAAGGTTTAAATTTGACCCATGAGGAACTTATTGAAAATCATTAATTTTGCAATGACCTGTTACCTGAATAGACAAGCAGATTTCAGCAACATATCAGCAATTACCGAATACTTGTAGGAAAATTGTAGAAGATAAAAAAATGCTATAAAAATCTTATTCATTTGCAAAACTTGACAATGCTCAAGTCTGTGTATACATTTTTCTTATTTTCAAAAGCCATGTAAGCTTAATAATTTCTTTCCAAATTCACAGCCCAAGTCTTCACTCTTAACTATTCAGCTTCATTTAAGCTATCTATTATATGGGATAGATGCTTCTATTATGCAAAATATAACTTGAGAAATTAAACCAATGTCAAGCAAGCCCAATTGGTTGTGGTCCCACAACCCAAACTATAAAGTGCATCCAACAATTTTCGCAATGAACTTCATAATTCAAAACTATAAAAATGGATACTAGGGAACCATCTAGGCAGCAAATTTTGAAATGAATGTCATATTCGGCTTACTCTAAAATTATGTGTGCCTAGCCATAATTTATACCAAAATTAGTGCTAGAAAGCATGTCCATTGATCCCATTAATAATAAGGATCATGTATGTAAATCTCTAACTTCAGAGAGAATGGATTACTCCAGTTGTGTCCCAGAAGTTAGAACCTAAATGTTATGGGAGCATACTCACAAATTAATTATTAGTTTATACCAAAAGAAAGTGGATCTCAAATCAACAAAATCAAATAGACTATGCAAGATATAACAACATCAAGTTATAAGGTCTTTGGTTCATGACAAGTTGTGTCCCAGAAGTTAGAACCTAAATGTTATGGGAGCATACTTCCAAAGTAATTATTAGTTTATACCAAAAGAAAGTGGATCTCAAATTAACAAAATGAAATAGACTATGCAAGATATAACAACATCAAGATATAAGGTCCTGGTTCATGACAATAGACATAACACAAGGAGAGAAAGGAACAACATTTATTAGAAATTAATATGAAATATAATAATTGAAAAGAATAGATATTAACAACCATTGTAGGAAGTAGCATATCTAAAAGACAAGCAGTCCGCCTAGAGGTGAAACTAGAGAAGCTCGTCATACTTTCATGCACATGATTTACATGACATTTCAAATTCATAAAAGTTGTTAATCATGACAGGTGCACTACACACACATTCATGTATATCAAAGATTAAATTGAGCCAGTTTAGAGAAGAAATGTCTCACAATTGTTGCAAGCAACAAAGGAATCTCTCTCCAATGTCTAGAACTAACCTTTTTAAAAGGCAACATACAATCTAAGAAGTGGAAAATGGAGCAAACATATGTGATACCTAGACCAACTTTGTGGAAATGTAACAAAAAAGGAATACAGTGAATGACACGGAACATATGAGATCATGGGGAGTACATAGAGAACTGTAAATGAAACCACATACCATCAAATTGTGGGAAGTTTGATTATCTAACAACAACCGCACCAAACATAAATTTTTCAGTTGGTAAGTAGTCAGGGTTTTTGAACTGTCCCAAGATGACACATTGAAATAAAGAAAAAATTGCATTAAATTGTATCAAAGGTACATTGCATTTCGAAATTGAATTTGAAAAAAATCAAAATTTCAGGTTATGTGGATTCACAATTGTAGTTTGGGCTGGAGTAGTTGATGACAAGAGATCAACATATCATTATGCTTCCATCCTTGGGGCTGTTTTATTTTCCTAGGTGAGTAAGACACAATGTACAGTTGCACTCTCAGCAATGGAAGTAGAATATAAAGCAAATTTTGGAGCAACCTTTGAACAGTTTGGTTGTGTAGGATATTGAGTGATTTCAAGATGCAACAGATGTGAGCCAACCTTGCAGCATGATAACCAAAGTATGATAAAGATGAAAAGGAGTCCGAATATTCACTCATGCACAAAACACATAGAAGTGCACCACCATTACTTCGAGGAACAAGTGCAAAGCAAGGAGAGTTCATTTATTGCAGGACACAGGACACAATTACATATACTTTTATTAAAGCATGTAACAAAGAAAAGTTCAAAAATTTTAGGACCTATTAGGAGTCACAACCAACAATATATATTATAAAAATTTAGAGTGGGGTTGTAGATAAATAGTGTAATGCTAATTTTGTTATGCTAAAGTCTTAGGTCCTAGGACTCGTTAAAATATGACATTAGCCATTAACAGTTAAAGTGCACCACCACTACATTAGAGAATAAGTGCAAAATAAAGATATAGAGCTTGTTTATTTGCAAGTTGTGGGACCAACTTGCATATATTTTATGAAATCACTCAACAAGTTTATAAAGAATAGGAACTTGCTGGGAATCACAAATAAATAAATAAACATTATGAGAGGGGGTGTTAGATAATAATGTAATGATAATTTTGTCGAACTCAAATCTAGGGTCCTAGAGAAACCTGTTGGGAGTCACAAACAACAAAAGAAACATTGAAGAGAGGGAATCTTAGATAATAATGTAATGTTAATTTTGTCATACTCAATTCGAAGGTCCTAGGGACTCATTAGCCTAAGCTATTAGTCATTAAATGATAAAGTGGTAGAAAAAATAAATCAATGTTGTAAGTGTATCAAAGATGTCAATGTTATAATAGAACATAATTAGATGAGTCGTTCATTATTGGAAAATCTGAACAGAGTACTTTGATATATATGCAAATGTAATTATGTACAAAGTTCTCAAAAATAAAAATACATTATTAAATCTTGTCTTATCTCTCTGTTCATTATTTCAGAGTACATCAAATTCAACATAAATATGGGAGAGAATATGAGACACCGTTATATTAATGTTTGTGCCAATGTACAACAGGGATAGCCTGAGATAGGTTTCCCTTATAGACACATGTGCATCCCTCTCAAATGCATCATGTCTCAGGCACATTATTAATAATGGAATTGACCCATTATGGTGGTTTAATGACTTGATATTGTAACCATTAACATTATTTGTCACAAATTGGTCACATGTCATGTTACTAACAATAACATTACATTTTACATAATAATAAAAAATACACTTAACATTAAGTTGCAGCTCATTGTTTGCTCCTCCTTGGTTTTAGAATACATCACATTCAACATAACAATGTGAGAGAGTAGAAAAAATATGGGACAATGTAGTATTAACCAGCGTAGATCCAAATCCTAGGCTCTATCAAGCGCCGAGATGGATCAAATCTCTCGAGGTGCAAACCTCTTCTTAGGTATCCATTGATTTGATTCAACCAAAAGACACATCTTTTTATTTAAGGTCCACATATAATTATATTATTATTAATATTCATTATTATTTATGGCTGACATATAATATTTTTTTATTTTGTTAGGAACGAACATTGCATCATTTCCCCACACATGGTTTTAAAACCATATGCAAGGCCCTCCTACAATCATGGGCTGTTTAGGAGGCCTTGCACATGGTCTTAAAACCATGTGCAAGGCCTTCCTAAACCATGTACAATAAAACCATGGGTTGTTTAGGAGGCCTTGCACATGGTTTTAAAACCATGTGCAAAGCCTCCTAAACCATGTACAATAAAACCATGGGTTGTTTAGAATGCCTTGCACATGGTTTTAAAACCATGTGCAAGGCCAAAATTTTGTTGCGGATAATTCAATTTTGTGTTTTTTTCTTGACCCACATATTTTTTTTACAGATAATTAAATTTTTACTTTTTTATTGTTTTGTTAAGTAGGAAGATTACAACATCTCCCCCATATTAGATTGTTTTTGTGGCCGACATTTATTTTGGCCTATTAGAAAATTTAGTTATTATTAATAAAAATAACATTATGAAAGTGATATTATTTTTTATTTTGTGTTACAAAATCTCTCCCATAATATTCAGTATCACTATTATTTTTTGCCGACATGTCACAAACGTTACATCATGTTACAAGATCTCTCCCATAATATTCACTATCACTATTATTTTTTGCCGACATGTTAGTAACGTTACTTCATGTTACAAGATCTCCCTCATATTGGGCTGTAGAGCACCTCTTGGTGGAATGACACAACAAATAAACAGTAAGGATAGCAAGAGATAAGTTGTCCGTATACAAGCTCACCTATCACACTCTTTGGAATACACCCTATCTCAGACACATTATTAAAGGTGTTATAGATCGATTTTGGTGGTTTAACCACCTAAAGTTAACCTTTAACATTATTTGTTAACATTTGTTTACCTTTAAGTTATTTACTGAACTGTGGATAAAAATGAATAAATTAATGGTAATGTCAAAAATTTAAGTAAAATGATAGATAAGGAAAGATAAGGAAAATGCTATTAAGAATTTAATATTACCATTACCACTAGAGTGCCTAGGAACCCCCACTTCATTGGTGCATGCTTAAAAATAGGGGGATGAGCTCCCCCCTAAGTTTCCTCAAGTTTCACAAAATTGGGGATGACGAGAAACATTTCTCTAGGAACCCCCAAGTACCCGGGATCATGGGGAATGAGGGGGGTGCATCCCTGACCCTGGAGAACACATCCCCATGTAACTCTAAATGAAACCCTTGAAACTGTGATCTTCCCTTGCTCAAAATATGTAAATAGGATCTTTGATTATTTTGTAACCATTCTTTATTCCACCTTAAAAATCCATCCCGAAGTCTAAACTGGACTGCATTTTAATGATTTCTCTACTAGGTAATAAAATAGATAAATTCTGCACCAAGAGATTTGAGGTGCTCATATAGCTTGAGTGGAGATGGGAAACCTATCACTACTTTATGTAACAGTACATTGAATCCAAACGGTTCCTTAGGTGCATCGAATATGGACAATCCACAAACTCATCTAAACCAAGATCTAACGAAGGTCTAATATGAAACATGAGGTTGCAAAGCTCAAGGATGTATATCTCATATTCATACAAATTGCAACATATTAAGTATTGGAATTCATTGTATGCAACCTCAAGCTTTGCAACTTGGAGGGGCAACTAAGACTAGGTTTTAGATGAGCTTGTGCTGGTACATAAACTTCTCCAATTTTTCTCACTATAGGAATTATAATTTTTGTCCGGCCCCTTAGTTCATGACACATGAGTCATCCTAAACCATTTAACCTATAAAATTCCAAATATTGAAAATAACATATTTGACTGGATCATCTTCTAATAAGCCCAGTTTTCCAAACATATAAATTTTCTGAGAGCATGGTGGTTTATGTCATTCCAAGGTTTAAAGCTAGGGACATTGGCAAGGGAAGATCGCTAATACTACTGCAATATTCCCACATTTCCCAAATGATGTTCTAGCACATATATGAGACCCACAGGGGTAAGGTATGTCTTTTCTTCATGGAACATAGAAGCAAATTAATGGGATTTTATCCCATTCACCCCACTTAGGGAAAGGTCATCATGAGAGTGGATCTGGCTACCTAGACTGCTGTGAGTGAAATTGTGAACTGGTAAACCATGACAATAGAAAAAGGTATAAGCTACAATAAACATAGACTTACATTTGAACCAAGAACTTCATGATAGAAAAATAGAAATCACATATCAAGATAAATCATAATAAAGCAAAATTAAAGGCGGATAAACAGGGTGTTTACATAGCATATGGAAAATTACCGCTTCAACTCTTGGAGACCATTGGAATGAATTCATTCTAGTAGTGTCAAAGTAGTGCTTCATCTCCTATGTGCAAGTTAACAACAATCAGAATCATATGGTATCTACTCCTCCCATTTACCTAAAGCTTTTAACTATATTCTAAATGAATTACTCAATATTTACTGAAATAAAGAAGGTTTACTCTTGCAAGCTGGTTATCACTGACACCTTGGGCTTCCAGAGCCCTGCACCAGATATGAGCCCTCCATTCAGTCACATCAATCTTAAACTTGAACAAATTTGTTTCAGAAAATATAAATTTATAAGGGATAGCCAACTGCCCTAAGCAATACCCAATTACAAATTTAAATCCCCTACACAATATCCAATTATGTTATTGCACATTGAGGTGCAACAGAATTGGAAAATTAATTACAAAGAAGAAATGGGGAAAGGGGTCACAGACCTGGTTATTGGGATCCCAGGGCTGAGTGATGAAGCCCTTAATGAAGGTGTCTATGATGACCTACTAATCAAGCAAGGGGTGGTGCTGACTGAGTAGCTCCATGACTGCCATGTGGGATGCCTTGTCAGCAGCATGGGTCAAAACCAATGAATCATCCAGATCAAAAAACACTACCTTGATGCATTAATTTTTGAAAAACCATAATCTAACCCAAAACTTTAACATATATATCGACAACAAATTCATGTAACTTTTTTCATCAATAAGTTTAAATGTTTCATACTTTTACCCGAAAACATGCAAGGTAGATACAAATTGAAATGCTTGGTCAAAACTTGAATGGAATAATAAAGAAGAATTACCTTAATACTCGGTGCATGAGAAAAGAAGGCCCATAGTGATTGTAAGTGATAGTGCCCACCATGGCCAACATCACCATAAGGAGCTCCTACAGTAAGTCCTGTAGAGGTACCAATTCAGAAACAAGTTTTAGGTTCATAGAATGCACCTAGAAACTCAGCCCTAAACAACCAATCATATGTAGGTAACATAAGGGCTGAATCATCTAACATACATAGGAAGGAAACAATATACCTCCACACTTAAATTTATTTCCACTTCGATATCGATACTTTGCAGCTTCATTCACAGTCTATAGAAAGCAAGGGCAAGTGTTCAATGGAACTATGCCAGTATTCCCTTACAACAAATAGCATTAAAAAAATATACAAATAGTACATTGTGCCTATAGCTGTTATTTGCTTTCCATTTCCTTTCAAAAATAGTTTGTGAATGAAGTGGTATACTATTAGTCATGGTACATAACTTTACAATCAAGTTGACGCACAAGACATAGGAGGTGAATGTAAATGTTAAAAGCGAAACTAAACCTCTATAATAAAAGAAAATTGGGATTCATCACATGTCAATGGTCATACAACCCAATTATGGATATTTCCTATGACCCAATTCTAGAGATTTCCATTGCCAATTTAGATATAACAGTGATTGGTAATAGTTTCAAACATAAGAAATCAAAATAAACATCACTTCACTAGCATGCAAATTCTCAACCTCATTGTTTCTGGAATAGGAGGTTGTGCCCCATTATATGGTAAGCCCAAAGGCTATGAAGAGTGGATGAAGAAATACACTTATTAGATTAAAACTAAGTCACCTGACAAGGGGATACGGGACACAGGGATTCGAGTGTCCGACACGAACACACTAACCCTCAGAATCAGGACACGTAGGACACGTTATATATATATTAAAAATTTAAAATTATACACATATAGGTCCATTTTTTACAAATATTCAATATAAATCAGTATCAATGCACATTTAGCATTGGTATTACACATTTACAAATCTAATCAGTGATCACAATCATATTATGAGACAAATAGATATCATATTCATAGATCAAGATGTAAATACGCATGAGTCAAAACCATATTTCTCATTAAGTCATGAAAATCAATAATGTATACAATATACTATATAATGCATTACATAGATGTCGAAATGCCGCTGGCAATAGTAAATACAAAATGGTGTAGATCAAAATAGAAGAATGAAGAGTCTCATCTATCAATAGTCCTCCTCATCCTCCTCAATAGTAAATACAAAATGGTGTAGATCAAAATAGAAGAATGAAGAGTCTCATCTATCAATAGTCCTCCTCATCCTCCTCCATGCCTAAATCACCAAAATCATCAATGCTCTCCTCCTCCTCCTCCTCCTTAACCATATGAGGATCAATATCTGCTGGTGTGGAGGGTGACCCCTCCAAAGGATCACTATCATCAAATGTCACCGGCTCTAGCACTGGATCATTAAGATCCAATTTGGCTAATGCCAACTTAGTACTGCTATCCAAACCCATATCATCAGGAAAGACATCCCACATTTTGTATTTCCCTTCACCCACTCCTCCCTCTTCCTATAAATAAGATGAAGGTTGGTGTGCACATACACCATCATCTCTACTCTGGACTACTCAAGCCTTCTCTTCTTCAAATTGTACAAGTTTCCATATGTGCTCCAATTCCTCTCAGAGCTAGAGGATGATGTAACTTGAGATATGATCCTTAAGTCTAGCTTCTGTAGAATAGGGAATGTTTTCCCGTGATTTTCCTACCAATTATAGGGCTTCTTAACTCCCCTGTATTCAACCATATCATAGCCTCCAAATCTCCCAGTAGCACGGGAAAAATCTACAAATCCCGCCTCCACCTCATCAAGTAATTCTCTATCCTAAAATAGCCGCCTAAATGCTATCTTTGTCCCATGTGAAATCTCTCCATCCATGTGAGGAGGGACTCGATGTGGGGTCCCACCAATGAGTCATTCCTGACTGTAGAACTTGGGGTTCAAGGAGTGGGCCAAGCAATGCAAAGGTGTGCAATCCTTATCCCACATTGAGATAAGAATATCCTGAATGGTGGACCATAAATTCTCTATTGATGTCTCATACTCGAGACACTCATTCTCAATAACAATGGTCCTCATGGACTCAATCATGGAATCCCACCCCTCAAAAACTACCTCTAGGATGGGTTGGTCTGTGTCTGTGTCTGCAAAGTGCAACAAAGAAATGAGTGGCTCCATGATATTAATGGTAAGATCCACCTTCTCCCACCAAACATCATCCCATACTGTGTCCTTCACCTTTTTTGCAGCACTTTGATCTGTCTTTCTCCAAAAATACCAATAATCTGAAATCACCATGGACCCAAGAGTAGTTTTGACCTCCCTCAACCTCTTGAGAATGATGAATGAGGAACCAAACAGAGTATCTGCAATCTTCAAAAATGAAAGATGTGTGTACTCTTTCTAGATGGTGAGGGTGTTTGTATGGTTTTGTACAAAGTTATGGATATGACGTGCATCCTCAATAATGTTTCCAATCCATGTCACATCTGAAGAAATGGATTTGAGTGCTAAGTTCAAGGAATGGAAAATGAAAGGTGTCCGAAAAACCTGTAAGAGAAAAAAAGAGAAGTATAAATGACTCTAAAACACTAACAAGTTAACAACTCAAATCATTAACAATGAAAGGTGTCATAAATGAAAATACCTATGGATATTTAGTTTCCACAATCATGCCAGTGGACTTGCAAACAGGTGCATTGTTTGTGATGATTTGTACACAAGAGTCATCACCTACTTCTTCAATGGTTTTGATGAATAACTCACCCATAAAATGTACATCCTTTTATTTCCCAAGAGCATCGATCGCTTTCAAGAACACCGGTCCATTTTGGGAAGATACCATGAAATTGATGAGTGGATGCTGTGTTGGATTCGTCCATCCATCGGAAATAATACTCACTCTAGATTAGGGCCATGTTGATCTAATTGGCTCAAGAAATTTGTCCACCTCCTTCTTTTCCTTAACCAACAATGTGGTTCTAAGCTTCTTCGAACTAGATGGAGCTCGTTTAGTGAGACTTCGACACATCTCAAAAAACAATGGTGAACGTGCAACATTGAATGAGATGAAGTTGAGGTAGTAAAAGAATGCAATGGTGAGGTCTACCTCTTCTCGCACCTCTTGTTGGAAAATCTTGTCCATTGGACCAATACCACCTGAAGATGGCCTCTTTTTTGATAGATGTGTATCACCTATGCTAGGTGGAAATGGAGGCTGAATTGCAGAGGATTTCCTTAAAAATGGAAGAGGATACTCATCCTTTTTATTTCTTGTTTCTGCTACATTCCCTAAGCCTTCTTGATCCTCCTTTCCCATTTCTTTCCTTTAGATAATACTCACACCTTTACAAGAATAAATCCCACAGTTAGGAAGGCCCAACAAATGTACCTTAACTCAGTAGTATGTGCTCTTGAAGTCATTCTTGCAAAAATTGCAAGTCCAAAACACATTGCCTCCCCCACCTAGATTTTCCCCAAGCCCTTCTTTCCTAGTCACATACCTCCACAAAGGGTATTTCTTCTCTTAAGATTGTTGTCTTGCTAAAACAGGGTTCAATGGAGCATGAACTCCACTAGCAGCAGATTGAGCACTAGAAAGAGGAGTAGAAGAGCTTGTGTTTGGAGGAATAGAAGGGGAAACAATAGATGGGGCATTTCTCTCTTTCATTTTCCCTTTAGCTCCTCCCCTAGCTGAATGAGACATTGTTCTTCTTGTTTGATGATTGAGGTTGCAATCCACCCAACCAAATCCACCTTCAATGGACTTTAGCACCCTTCCAAAGCCTTCAAATCCTCTTCACCTACAAAAAAAAAACCCTCTTAGAGATCTCCCAGAGTTTGCAAATGAAAAAAAAGGGAGAAATTTTGGTTTTAAAATGGGCTCAGTCGTCTTTTTCATGCGTCGTGTGTCCTATTTTTGGGACACGTTTGGACAATTCCTGGACACGCATATCCAAACACAGAACATGTTGGACAGGCATGTCCAACACTGCCTGTTAGGGTGTCCGTGTCTGACACATGGATGCAGGACACGTTGTCCAAAATGGGCATGTCCGGTTACTTAGGATTAAAACATAGGCTTAGATTATTAACATCATTAGCTCATGTCACACAAATAACTAGACAATAAATGCATCTATAATGGTATTTACTCTACCATGAAAGGGAATGAGAGAACCTATATCAAATGTCTTGATCTCATATTTTGGATAGAACTACATATTTCCTTAGCCATCCAGCTCCCGGAGAGGTTACTAGAAGAAATAAGGGGTAAAAAGGGATTTAAAGATAAAATTTCTACAGAAATGGGGTTCAAAGGGGTTTTAGATTGATTCTTGCTATACATAGAAGGAGTTTAATAATTGTCTTTGCAAGCACATGTTTTGAGCGAATACATTTAGTAGACACCCAGTGTTCAGGTCCAGTATGGTAACATACTTGCCAATAGATTAGCTTTTTTGCATCCAATGAAGACAACTTGTGACATGACAATCTTCTCACATACTAACATCCTTCCATTTTGTACCATAATTTGGCTAATTTGTTATTTTGATATTTGTACAAGCAAAATATGAGGCTATTTTCTCATAAACCCAACATGATTGTTGGTACATATAAAAATCAGTTTTTAAAACTCGATGCCTGGAGTAGAGATTCTCTAAGGTTTAATAAGTGAAAGAAGAGAGAACATTGAATAGAAAAGATTACCAATGACAATACTCACTTCCCTTTCCAATAGTCTACAAACCCATTACAAGCCATCCAATGTAAATCTACTTGAATGCAAAGAACAGTTTTTGAGATGAAGGAAGACACTAAATGGTGGTTGATAGAAATTTCTTTACACATTTCACCCCGTTTCATATAATAGGATTACTTTCATCCTTGGGAAGGTTCAAACTTCCAATTGGAATTCTTGAGAAAGACAGATTTCTGCCATTTTAGTTAGTAACAACAAACATGTAACCAGTGCATATAAGCATATATATATGTAAATGAAGAAAAGTTATATCAAAGGAGGTCCCAATGCAGGTTGAAAACATAACCCAACAACCATGTACTACAGCTTGCTAAAATAACATTCTAAGTTTCATTCTTTCAGATTATGGCGAACTTAGTTAAAGTCTAGCAACAGTGATTTAAACCTTTCACTCTTTTTTTGTGTGCCAAATTTAGTAATCCAAATGTATATACACAAATGAATAATTTACCTGGTCAAATGCAGGGTATATGTAATCAGCAAGTTGAATTTCCACTATTACCCGATTTCCCTATACCAAAACACAAAAAGGGCAAAATCAAAAATCAACATTCACATAGCGTATAGTTTAAAACATTGACGGTAACCAAAATCAGTATAGAAATTGATGACTAATCATCTCTGTTCATGCCTACATGTGACATACATCATGAATCACGGTGACACCTGAGGAAATTAATTAGTTTAATGAAGTAATCAAATATTGATACTAATAATCGTTAATAAGTGCTCCAAGAAACTAAAAAGAATATGAATGTTTTAGATCTAGAAAATTCCAAGAGGTCATGTACTAGATCAATTATCAGACGTGAGAAGATGATTCAAAATATGCAGCACTTTCCATTGCAACCAATCCAATTCCAAATCCAACAATGCCCTGCACATCAGCTGTCACATAGTTAGATTTATGTACTTGTTTACATTGTGTCCCTAGTACCTAGGAAAACTTAATGAAACTTGATCGAAATATGTTAGTAAATCAGAAACAAATCACATGTAACACAAACAAACAGAATAAATACCTGCTCACAAAGAGGAGTGTTGAAAACTCGATGTTTAACAAATCACTCTGTTAATCCAATTGTGCAACAGAAGACCCCACCAAAGCTCACATCCTCCCCAAACACATAAGATCTGTATGTTTGGAAGTTATTTAAAAATTCTCAAACTGAAAAAGAAAAGAGTGCAATGTTTCTACCTTTGCCTAATAAACTGCACATGTCAATTTCACTAAAAGTGTTTGCTTCCAGGGACCCTCAAAGGTAACGAAGGAACTAGTATATTGGAATCCTAGAGAACATGCATAAATGAATGCAATTGAAATATGCCCAAAATTGTGTCATCGACCGAGAGATCCTTTAGCTATGATTTAGTAATTAGTAAAGCCTCTTACCCGTGTTTGTTTTACTGATCTTTGTAAATTTCGCTCCAAATTTGGCAAATTCAGGGTCTTTTAGAAGCTCTTTGCATGACTGGTCATTGTGGTGGTTTGACAAGGTGTATCAAGAATCCATTTCTTTTTGTCTTCTTATTTTCTACTTGAGACCAATATTGCTCCATCACCCCTAGAGATCCTTTAACTGCGAGCTCCCATCTGATTTTCTTCCTTCTTTTTTCTTCCATATGTCTATCAATTGATCGGAGAGGGAGAATACAATAGATGCATTAAATTCAATATATGGTCACATGAGGTCATGAAATTCTTAATGGTTATTATCTAAAAAGAATTAAAATGGGTATTGATCAAACCAAAATTCCAATATATATAGATATGTAAAATTATATTGATAATAATCTTTAAAGATATTTCATAATACATAAAAATGATAGGTCATTATATTTAATATAGCTTGTAATATTATATAGATAATAAATAATAACAATTTTTAAAGATTTGTATAATAGATATTCTAAGGTTGAGATGATGGAATGAAGGGTAATTACATGGAGTCACTAGTGCATGCAATATTTTAATATGGTATTATGTAATATTATAATATATATTTGTAATAATATAAAAATTATATATTGTAAATATTTATATATTATAAGTTTTTAATACACATTTTAATGATCAAACAAAATTGATATGGGAATATTGGTCAAGGTCCTTCACTTCATCCATGATAATCAACATGGATCTGGAATCAATCTTCTTCCAAGCTATCAAATCTACCGAATCTGTGAGTGAAACTTTTGTGGAGTCAATGTGCTCATCTGCATCACCGACGTCCAGGATCCTTGTGATCCTTTCTTTCCATGTAGAAAAGTTCTCTGCCCCATGGAGTCTATCCTCAACTCTCAACTGCACGACCATAGTGAAGTGTTACCTATCAAACCCTACATCTAGAAGTCTAGGTTTGTGTCTTCAATAGATCTTCCCTTGATCTATCATGGTTGTTGCAAATTTCTCATCTTTAGCTCACCAGAACTCTAATACCATGTAAATTTTCCTTTAATATTCAACTAGGGCTAAACAATGCATTCAAAATATCTACTGATAACCACACATGAGTATCTTTTACAGTATGCAACGGAATACAAAACTGAGAAATAAATCACAACATCACATCACAATATTGACACTATTATTTTGGGTATGGAAACCCTCGAAAAAAACCAAGATGAGAAAACCGGTGCAGTAATCAAATATAGATTTTATTATGAGAAAATATGGAACGTTTACAACACTGCAAATTAACCCTAACCTGGCGAATGCAATTACACAGCAGAATCACTGGGAAAACCCCCATCTAAACCTCAACACCCTCCTGCAAGAGTGTACGTCCCAATTGTATGGCCTCACATGTGCAAATCTGTACGGTCGTATAGTTGTATGCCTACTGTACGAAATCTGTACGGTCTATACAATAGTTGTACATAATCCATACGATCTTGTACAGATCCCTCTACAACTGCTACCTGTCAACTGTGTAGGCTCTGTCCTGCTTGGTAGCTCAGTGGTCCTGCTTTCTCGCTCCTTCGTTTTCCCAATGAAATCCCCTATCTGACTTTCTCTCTCTGTCTATATCTTGTCTCTATCGAAATACAAGTGTGTGTGTCCTCTCAACCAATTGACCTTTCTTATATAACTTTAGGTAAAGAGAAAACCCTAATTTCAATTTCACTTAAAGTCAATAATTAATTAGATCACTTTAATTATTTTCCAAAATAATTAAATACAACTAGTTTCATGTTTTAGAGTCTTCCGCATACAAGGACACTTGCATGTAGGAAGACCTTCCTTGTTGCTGCTAATCTAACACTATTGCAGTATTTCTTCCTTTCATTTTTCCCATAGAATATAAATGTGGTTGAAAGTTTATATATCTGTATTTGTTGTTCGTAATTTCCAACAATATGTGTTTGTAGATTAATGTATTCTGAAATTGTTGCTTTGATGGAGGTCTTCAGTTGTTAAGCTACCTAGGTTTAGGTTATTCTTTCTAAGTGCAGAATACGCTAACCATGGTATGAAATTTAACAACTTTAACTATCCTTCTTTTCACCATAAAAACCCTCATAAATTCATTTCCAAATTTTTGTTTCGTGCAATTAAAGGGAAAAGGTAGAAGTGATAAACAAGACCAGCTACTAAGGTTCTAACAGTTATGATGGGGAATAATGGGTCCAGGTAACTCAAGAGAAGATAAGGCTATCTCTTTGGTAGAAGAAATGGTTAGAACAAAGACTACCCCTAGAAAAATAAGAAAGGAGCATCAAAGAAGAAGATAAGTATTAAAGATGAAGAAGAAGAAGAGAGAAAGATTCCCCTCCTATCTAATTTCTCAAGAATGAGAGCTAAAACATACATTAGTTTTTCAAGGACAGGCAAAAAACCAAGGAGAAAGAGGTAGTAAAAGTAAAAATCCTCAGTTGGAAAGTAGATAGATTGAATTCTTTTGGAAGGGAAGAAATCGAGAAGGAACAAGAGAAGGAAAGACTTAAAGAAGAATGTAGAGAAACATTAGAGAATCTACATTGTCAACCTAGGTATGTTGTTATCCAGGAAGATTGTATGTCTTGACCTTGGTGCTTAAAAGAGAAGTTTGGGTTTCATTTGAAGGCTTGGGTATCCACTTGTAGGCATGCATATGGATAGATGAATATGCACCACAAATTGCAGGATTTAATCCAGGGTAGAGTCCTGGAAAGTTCCAGACCTGTGAAGAGAGAAGCAAAAGATGAGGAAATGGATGATAGGATCTAAGAAGCTGAAGCAAAATGGCTACAAAATGAGAACTAGGTACTTTGGTACTTCTGTATGTCAAAATTATAGCATATAAATGTTAAGATTATCACAATGAAGTCGGGCCCAGAAAATCAAATTTTAGTACTCCTTCCAAGTAGGTAAGGGGTGTGTCATGGAAAGCACCCTGCCTCCACAAGGAGCTTTGAATCCGTTTCATCTTGTTCAAGGAAGATTAGAGACTCATCATAACTATTAGTCTACTCTTTATTTTGATTTTAAAAGGTAATGTAGTTTTCTACAGCCTATGCTCTTGGTGTTTGTTACTTAAATAAGTTGTTTTTAAAGGGTTATTCCCATGTATTGTTTCTACTTCTCCATGTGCATTTCAAAATCAACAATGCCAAGAAACAATGCACATATCAGATTTTGTGTGTACACCCATGCACGTGATTTTCTTCCAAAACAGTCATGGCTATCAAATCAAAAGCAAGGTGGGGATTTGGAAAAGCATCAAGTTGTAGCTATGTCACATGTACCGAGGGTGATCAACCTTCTTTCTTATGAAAATATTAATTATGCCATACATCAACAAAAGTGCTTCCTATGGAATAAATTTCCATCTTTCACTACGAGATCCATTCCATCAGCATCAAAATAAACAGAGCAAACTTAAAATATAGGTGTTTTCCAATAGGGCGTGTTGGTTCATTGGTGTGGTTGACAGAGTTTCAATTGTCCACCAGGTCTCCATTCTCGTAGTGGTATGCCCCACCCTTAGAGAGGAGTATAGAAGGGATGAAGCCAGGCGTATGTCCTAGGCAATTTTGGCTAAATAGCTACCCCTCAGCCCTGGCACCCACTCTATGTGGTGCAGCTGGTCAGGGTGTGCTTTTGGATGTGTAACACCCCATTTTTGACCTCGTTGCATTAGATGTATATGATGTATATATATTGTAAATGATCACGGTGTGGAGCTAAAGGCCAAGGCCCCACCATCGATCGGTTATGTTATGTTTTGGATTTGAATTGTCACCGATGGTATATTGGGGCATGCGGCATATATTATGACGGTCATCATGTAAATATGCATCTATAATAAATTAAATGAACCCGACAAGCTACGATCACGGCAACTAAAATGAGAAAGGGGCATGATTTTCACAAGGATAAGGGTGGGGGGGGAATTTGTCAAACCTTGGCCAATAAGAGAAAAACCCATGTGTCTTCTTTTCTTTGTTTTGTTCCAACCACTTTCATTAAGAAAGGATGTTGGTAGTTGAAGCAGTTAATGGTCTTTGGGAGTGGGGTGGCAGGACTGTCAGTCCTCACCCATACACACACGCCACCCCTGTTGACTTCACTCATGCATGCAATTCCACTCTCACCATGATTTTGTCTGTTTTCTCCTCACACACAGGCTCTGGGCGGTTTTGTTCTCATGCGGAAATTTTCTTGGCTCCACGAGTTGCTAAACACCCAGGCACAGCAATTCGTGTCCCCTCCATTGTTGTTCATTCTCACGCAGATGGATTCTTTCCCGTTTTTTGTCTTCACGCATAGAAATTTCTAGGTTTTACCCACGTAGTTCTTTCCCCGTGGATTTGTGGATGATGTGGTCGTATCCACTCCCCACCGGCTGATTGTGGGTTCGGCATTGTTGCTCACGCTCATCCACAGGCCAGGAGACTATAATTTCTTCCCCAGCGTGGTCTGTGTATGTCTTGCCGGTGATTTTGTTGCCCAGGACGGGCTGTGGGTTTTCCCCTGTTGTGGCTGTGTTACTATTACGTTGGAATGGTTGGGATTTGCTCAGGAATTCTTTTCCCTGTTTAAGCCATGATAGCTAATTGATTGCCTGAATGCAATGGTTGGTCTTCGGACTGTGAGAGGAGCAGGGATGTTGGCTTGGTTTGCTTGATAAACCTGGTGGTTGGAAACCACACAGACAGAGCTAGAGGGCTGTCCTTCTTCTCCATCACCCCTGAATAGCACTGGAAGGGAATGCAGGGCCTGAGGGACTTTGTAGCAGAGAAGGGACTGATTCCTTGTGTTGGGTGTGTTTGGGTGTCTTAGAGGTTAGGCTAGTTCTGGTGTAGGTGTTCTTGGCTCTTTAAGGGGCTCACCAACTTAGCAATTTGCCTTCTCCAGCTCCCTAATGGCCTGATAAACAAAACTATGTTGGCTTGGCTGTGTTTTGCACATCCTTGGCTATGTGTAAGCCTGCTAGTTCCCTTATTCCTTGGAGAATCATGCGCAGCTCGAGGGTGGCAGCGCTGCTGAGAGATTAAGGAGCACGCTGGCCTATGGTTGGGTGGAACATTGCAGCGACGTAGCTGGTTGCGGGGTGGAGTTTTCATAAGATAAGTGATCTTGTCCATTTTTACTTCTGCAACTATATTTCTATTAATGAATGCAATGAACATGTTGAATGCATGCATGTATGAATGTTGTTGGTTTCCGCTGTGTATGATGATCAAATCGCATATGTGCATATTTTTAGTTCAAAGTCTTTGTTAAGCATGCTAATCTAGCAATTTTGTATGCATGTACATGTTCATGGGGCTCTTAGCCTGGGTGTTCGAAGCTCGTAGCCGCGTCCTCCTTGCCGGTCGGAGGCATGGGGACGTGACAGTATGGTATCAAAGCTCTGGGTTGCAGCAATGGGCCTCTATGGGCCAAGAAGATGCAGTGACAGAAGGTAGAATTACCTTCTCTGTTCGGCTGGGCAGCAGCAAGTTTCAAAAATCGCCTAAGTGCTTGAACAGTCGAAAGGATTTGGACTCTAGTGAGTTGTTGTTGCGGAAGGAAGAATGGTTCCGGGAGCCGATTCAATGGAAGGAATAGTGGAATGAGATCCGATTCTGTGCAAGGGAAAATTTGGGTTTTCCATGGGGTTTAACCACCAAATTTTGACTGTTTTTCGATGGAATTTTCAGCAGTTTTTACAGTGAATTTTCAGGGCTGAAAATGAGAAAGAGGTAGCAATCTTATGCGCCAGATTGCACGAAAATTAATAATTTACAACAAAACAAAAAAAACGAGGGCGCTGCCCTTGACCCACCCTGCAGTGGGCCCCCTTGACCCCCGTCGTCCCCTTCAGACAGCCATTCCTTGATGAAGAAAATTTCGTGTGTTTGGGCATTTGTAATTTTATTATTATTCCAAGAGAAGGTAAGTAATGTTGATTTGTATCAATGTATGCATCTAACAATTGTGTTATTAACACGTTTGCAGAATTATAGTCACCTTCAAGAGAAGTATTCCAGGTAGTGCATTTTGGTAAGTAAGTTGTGGTTCAGTCATGAGAACCCATGATGGGTATGATGCTCGGGATTCTTATGAGCAAGCAGAAGGTGCCATGGGAGAAAATGTACGTAATAGAAATGATGACATTGAGTCTAATGGAAGAAGATTCCAAGAGACACCGTCAAATGTTGCAGCTACTATGAGAAGCTTGATTAAAGCCCAGGAAGAGCAGCATCAGTTGAACGCTACTATGTTGCAAATTTTAACAGATTTGCAAAGAAAGATAGACTCTGGACGAGGTACAGCAAGACCAAAAGGTAGTAAGAGCAGCACTATGAGAAGGAGAAGGACTCCTAGTGGATCATCTGATTCCGAAGAATCCAGCAGTGATTCAAGTTCTTCTTCTCATAGAAGAAAAAGGAAGAGACACCATAGGGATCGCACTCGAGATGAATTCAAGAAAGAAAAACCTCCTACATTTGATGGTGAAGTAAAGACTGGACAGGAAGCTGAAGCTTGGCTTCTTGGCATAAAGAATTACTTTCAAGTGCACGACTATTCAGGAAACATGAAGGCAAGAGTTGCCATATTCAATCTGAATGGAAGAGCATCCATTTGGTGGGAACACTTCAAGCAAGTAAAGAGGATCAGTGAAAGGAAACTGAAGTGGAAACAATTCAAGAAGTATTTCAAGCAGAAATACCTATCTGACAGGTATTATGATGACAAGATTAAGGAGTTCCATGAGCTGAGATTGGGACAGCAGACTATGGAAGAATATGCAAATAAGTTTTTGGAGCTGTTGAGGTATGTTCGGTACATCAAAGATGAAAAAGTAAAGGTCCAACGTTTCCTAAGTGGATTACCTCAGTCTTATAAAGATATAATTGAGTTTTATGAGCCTAGAACTCTTGAGGAACCAATAAGGAAGGCTAAATATTGCTATGAGCAAAGCAAAGGTAAGCCGGATTACCATAAGGCATGGAAGGACAAGAAGAACGAGAAGTTTGACCAAAGAAAGAAAGGTTTCAAACCTTCTAACTTCAGGAATCAACAGAAGTAGCCATCTCAAGCTGTGAGTAAGCCAGTTGGAGTGACTGGAGAAAATCCTAAGGATCCGCAACAAAACAGAGGGCCACTTCAATGTTGGAAATGTGGAGGACCCCACATGCGCAGAAATTGTCCACTCGAGAATGAGAGTACAAGGCCAACTTATAACATTCAAGAAGTAGAAACAGTGGGTCAAGTAGCAAGGGCAGTCCCTAGGATTTATGCAGCACTGGAGGACCGTCAGGCAGATCACCAGTCAGCTGTGGTTGAAGTAGCAGGTAAGATTGCTGAGCAATCTGTTTCTATTTTGATTGACCCTGGTTCTACACACAGTTACATTACTCCCAGAGTAGTGGAAATTTGTGCTTTTAAGAAAGTAAAGCATAGGAAGTCTTGGTTAGTTCAGCTAGCCACTGAAACTAAGAGAAAAGTCAGTGAAGTGGTAGGAAATGTCCATTGGTCATGAATGGACTGGTCACTTGTGTAGATCTGAATGCTCTACCGCCTGGTTCCTATGATGTTCTCATTGGAATGGATTGGTTAGAAGCTCACAGGGTGAGGATTGGCTGCTACAATAAGACTTTCGAATGCATGGACGAAGGAGGAAACCTAGTAGTTGTGAAAGGCATTCCAAAGGTGATTTCAGTACGGCAGGGTTTCAGCAATGCAGTTAAAGAAGTTCTATAGGAAGGGCTGCCAGTTGTATGCAGCTCAGATTTTGGAGGAAACCAGAAATGAAACACTTCGGTTGGAGGACTATCAGGTGTTACAGGAATTCAGGGATGTGTTTCCTGATGAGATTCCAGGGCTTCCTCCAAAAAGGGACATTGACTTCACAGTTGAACTTGTGCCAGGAGCAGCACCAGTGTCCAAGGCACCCTACAGGATGAGTACACCGGAGATGCTAGAGTTGAAGATGCAACTACAAGAGTTGTTGGAAAAGAAGTATATCCGACCAAGTGTGTCTCCTTGGGGAGCACTGGTTTTGTTTGTAAAGAAGAAAGATGGTACACTCAGGTTATGTATTGATTACAGATAGTTGAACAAAGTTACTGTGAAGAATAAATATCCTTTTCCTAGGATTGATGACCCCTTTGATCAAATGAGAGGAGCAAAGGTATTCTCTAAGATTGACTTGAGGTCTGGTTACCATCAGGTGAGAATCAAGGATGAAGACATTCATAAGACAGCCTTCAGGACAAGGTATGGGCACTATGAGTTTGTAGTGGTACCATTTGGTCTCACAAATGCACCAGCTACATTTATGTGCCTTATGAATAGTGCCTTCAGTAGGTATTTGGACAAGTTTGTTCTTGTTTTCCTTGATGACATTCTCGTTTACTCTAAGAATGAGGAAGAGCATGAAGAGAATTTGAGATTGACATTGCAATTACTTAGGGAGCATCAGTTGTATGCGAAACTAAGCAAGTGTGACTTTTATAGAGATAGAATTCAGTACTTGGGTCACATTATTTCAGAAGAGGGTATATCTGTGGACCCTGAAAAGATTGAAACCATTATGAATTGGCCTACTCCAAGAAATGTGACAGATGTAAGATCTTTCATGGGACTTGCAGGATACTATAGGAGATTCATTGAGGGATTCTCCAAAGTTGCACATGCAATCACTTCTTTGCAGAAGAAGGGAATGAAGTTCGAATGGACATCGAGGTGTGAAGAAAGCTTCCAGCAGTTGAAGAATCTTCTCACCAGTGCACCAGTATTGAAGGTTGCAGATCCAGAGAAATATTTTGTGGTATGTACCGATGCATGCGGACAAGGGCTTGGAGGAGTCCTTATGCAAGACAACCACGTGATATGTTATGAGTCGAGAAAGCTGAAGGAACATGAGAAGAACTATGCCACTCATGATCTAGAGCTTGCAGTCATAGTACATGCTCTCAAGATGTGGAGATATTACTTGATGGGTAGGAGATTTGAGCTCAGAACGGATCATTGTGGACTAAAATATTTGTTTGATCAGCCTACTCTGAATGCTAAGCAAGCAAGATGGCTGGAGTTTTTATGTGAGTTTGATTTTGAAATCAAGCACATAAAGGGAAAAGAGAATAAGGTGGCTGATGCACTTAGCAGGAAGGTGCAGGAAATGCATGTGGCATCTCTTAGTATTTGCCAATCAGATTTGAGGCAGCAAATCGTTGATCATGTTTCCGGAGATGAATTGTATGAGCAAGTAAAATACAAATTGCAACAGCAAAGTCTTGAGAGGAAGTATGAGGGATATAAATTGGAAGAAGATGGACTTCTCACTTATAAAGGCAGAATTTATATTCCGAATGTAGCAGATTTGAGGAGAGTTGTTATGGATGAAATCCATCAAGCTCCGTATTCTGGTCACCCAGGATATCAAAAGACAATTGCTACAGCTAGAAAGCAGTACTTTTGGCCAGGTATGAAAAAGGACATGGCTGAGTACATTTCAAGGTGTATGAAGTGTCAATAGGTAAAGGTTGAGCATCAACATCCAGCAGGTTTGTTGCAGCCTTTGCCAGTTCCGGAATGGAAATGGGAAGTTATTTCCATGGATTTTATTACAGGATTTCCAATGACTTGGAGACAACATGATTCTATCATGGTTGCGGTAGACAAGTTGACAAAGGTAGCACATTTTATACCGGTTAAGTCCACACATCAGATAGATGAAATTGCAAATATCGTCATGAAGGAGATATTCAAATTGCATGGATTGCCGAAGGCAATAGTCTCTGACCGAGATGTCAAGTTTACTTCCAACTTTTGGAAGGGGTTGTTTGCAGATTTGGGTACAAAGCTAAACTTCAGCACTGCATACCATCCCCAGACAGATGGCCAGACAGAGAGAGTTAATCAGGTGCTTGAAGACATGCTTCGCACGTATGTAATGGACAAACCAACCAAGTGGGAAGATTACTTGCACTTGGTAGAGTTTTCTTATAACAATGGACATCAGGCATCCTTGGGGATGAGTCCGTATGAAGCTTTGTATGGAAGAAGGTGCAGGACACCAGTGACTTGGGATAATCCAGTGAATAGGATTGTGCTTGGGCCAGAATTGCTCAAGGAGATGGAGCAAGAGGTTGTGAAGATCAGGTAGAAGCTGAAAGTGGCACAGGACAGACATAAAAGCTATGCGGATAAGCATAGGGTGAACAGAGAGTTCAGTGTTGGGGATCATGTTTACCTCAGAGTGAGGGCAAGGAAGAGTTCCTTGAATCTTGGTGGTTGTGCCAAGTTGTCACCGAGATACTGTGGGCCGTTTGAAGTGCTTGAAAGAATAGGGCCAGTTGCATATAGACTTGCATTGCCTGCTAGCACTAGAGCTCATAATGTTTTTCATGTTTCTTTGCTTAAGAGATATGTACATGATCCTAACCATGTGATAAATTGGGATGTGATTCAGGTGGAACCCGAGGGAGAGTTTCGAATCAAGCCAATGCGCATCCTCGACAGGAAGGTCACAATGCTCCGGAACCGAGCCATAGGTCAGGTAAAGATGCAATGGGAGCACTTCGGACCTGAAGAGGCTACCTGGGAGCTGGAGGATGCCATGCGATTGGCACATCCATTTTTATTCAATTTTGTGGAACACTGAGGCGATACCAGTGTAGCATTTTGTTCAATTTTGTAAGCACTAAGGATAGTGCTATTGAAGGGGGAGGGGAATGTAACACCCCGATTTTGACCCCATTGCATTAGATGTATATGATGTATATATATTGTAAATGATCACGGTGTGGAGCTAAAGGTCAAGGCCCCACCATCGATCGGTTATGTTATGTTTTGGATTTGAATTGTCACCGATGGTATATCGGGGCATGCGGCATATATTATGATGGTCATCATGTAAATATGCATCTATAATCAATTAAATGAACCCGACCAGCTACGATCGCGGAAACTAAAATGAGAAAGGGGCATGATTTTCACAAGGATAAGGGTGGGGGGGAATTTGACAAACCTTGGCCAATAAGAGAAAAACCCATGTGTCTTCTTTTCTTTGTTTCGTTCCAACCACTTTCATTAAGAAAGGATGCTGGTAGTTGAAGCAGTTAATGGTCTTTGGGAGTGGGGTGGCAGGACTGTCAGTCCTCACCCACACACACACTCCACCCCTATTGACTTCACTCACGCATGCAATTCCACTCTCACCATGATTTTGTCTGTTTTCTCCTCACACACAGGCTCTGGGCAGTTTTGTTCTCACGCAGACATTTTCTTGGCTCCATGAGTTGCTAAACACCCAGGCACAGCAATTCGTGTCCCCTCCATTGTTGTTCATTCTCACGCAGATGGATTCTTTCCCATTTTTCGTCTTCACACATAGAAATTTCTGGGTTTTACCCACGTAGTTCTTTCCCCGCGGATTTGTGAATGATGTGGTCGTATCCACTCCCCACCGGCTGATTGTGGGTTCAGCATTGTTGCTCACGCTCATCCATAGGCCGGGAGACTATAATTTCTTCCCCAGCGTGGTATGTGTATGTCTTGCCGGTGATTTTGTTGCCCAGGACGGGCTGTGGGTTTTCCCCTGTTGTGGCTGTGTTGCTGTTACGTTGGAACGGTTGGGATTTGCTCAGGAATTCTTTTCCGTGTTTAAGCCGTGATAGCTAATTGATTGCCTGAGTGCAATGGTTGGTCTTCGGACTGTGAGAGGAGAAGGGATGTTGGCTTGGTTTGCTTGATAAATCCGGTGGCTGGAAACCACACAGACAAAGCCAGAGGGCTGGCCTTCTTCTCCATCACCCCTGAATAGCACTGAAAGGGAATGCAGGGCCTGAGGGACTGTGTAGCAGAGAAGGGACTGATTCCTTGTGTTGGGTGTGTTCAGGTGTCTTAGAGGTCAGGCTAGTTCTGGTGTAGGTGTTCTTGGCTCTTTAAGGGGCTCACCAGCTTAGCAATTTGCCTTCTCCAGCTCCCTAATGGCCTGATAAACCCAACTGTGTTGTCTTGGCTGTGTTTTGTACATCCTTGGCTATGTGTAAGCCTGCTAGTTCCCTTATTCCTTGGAGAATCATGCCCAGCTCAGGGGTGGCAGTGCTTCTAAGAGATTAAGGAGCACGCTGGCCTATGGTTGGGTGGAACGTTGCAGCGACGTAGCTGGTTGCGAGGTGGAGTTTTCATAAGATAAGTGATCTTGTCCATTTTTACTTCTGCAACTATATTTTTGTTAATGAATGCAATGAACATGTTGAATGCATGCATGTATGAATGTTGTTGGTTTCCGCTGTGTATGATGATCAAATTGCATATGTGCATATTTTTAGTTCAAAGTCTTTGTTAAGCATGCTATTCCAGCAATTTTGTATGCCTGTACATGTTCATGGGGCTCTTAGCCCAGGTGTTCGAAGCTCGTAGTCGCGTCCTCCTTGCCGGTCGAAGGCATGGGGATGTGACAGGATATGCTTTCAAGTTTATGTTGTCATTTAGTTTAGGCCTTTTCGATGTGCATTGGGTTCCAAACAATTTCACCAATCGGCCCATGGGACCTTGGGTTCATGGATGAGGTTGGTAAAATATTAATCAATCCAACAGGGTTTCATTATTACTATGAAATGTTCCACCCAAATAGTATTAATTTCAAAGGAATAAGTATTAGGGCCGAGAGCAAGTTCTGTACAATTTTTCTAGAATAGTTACTTGTTTGACTTGGCACAAAGTCAGTGTCGTGCAATGCAAATCCTCGAAATGTTTCCAATCAAGATAATAATAAAAATAAACCAGACATTACAAATTGATGTTAATGGTGAGAATCAGTGATAAATACTAATATAAATGATGGCAAACTTGGCTCCCTAGGACATTGGATACCTAATTCCTCCAAACACGGTTACGGTCCACCGATAGCATTGGATTTGACAATATCTAGTCGCAAGTGAAAAAAAACAAATGGTTTTGGATCTAGGGATCTCTGTGTGACAAATTGGAGAATGTCATTGACTAATTGAGTAAATTCTTGTGATATACATTTAATAAATCCACACCTAGCCATATTTCTTGGGATTAACTATGGATGCTTTCCCTCCACATCCTGCAGCTCCAAATTTGTAAACATGTCGTGAAGAAGCCTGCTGCTTTGACTTGACTTTCAAATTCATTGTCGCTCGCCACTCCTTCACACCTACTTAATTCCAAAGAGGAACTTTCACATACCACACGAGTGTTTTCTCTTAATTTAAGTGGCCTATATAATCTTATTTTCAATGACTTTCAAAGTAGATATCAAAACTCAAGTCCTTTCCATGGATTTGTAAACGAAAACATTAATTTTTTTGGGGGTATAAATATAATTATTGTTGTTCTATGATAATAAAAATAATAATATTGAATTTAAAGTTCCTAGTAATTAATTACGTTTAAATTCATGTTAACCCTTCTAGTAGCTTATGATTTAGAGTCTAAAAATTATCACCCAATCACTTGAGGTGTTGATCTCTTGAGAATAATATATGGTTTCGATTAGGTAAACCTATTTTTCCAAAGGGATTTTTTGTGTACTTCCATTCCATTTCTGTTGAATTTATTTCCTCATTTTCAAGAAATAATAATAATCTATTTTTAAGATCACAGTCAAACTAGACATCAATTTTGTTGTATGAGACCCCCTTATTTGTGGGAGAAGGAACCTCCTATGTGCAACTATTTAACTGCTAAAGTCTACAAAGGTGTACATACCCTACCCCCCTCCGGATTGAACATGTGACCTCCTGGAAGGAAACACATGTTCTTAACCATTAGACGCACTCAATCTATTACTCTAGCAACTAAAGTTGGGGCTTAAAGATGGATATATTCATTCATGATATTTAACTTTTCTATTTTTTTCGAATAAAATATTGTGGGGAAATCCACTGGATGTGTCCCCACATTCATGAATGGCATCCCTAATAAACTTATTGACATAGAATAGTGTGACTATTAACTCAAAAAGGATTCAACTTACCAACACATAATTAGACAAATTCCCAACGACATTAACGAAAATCAGTTGAACTAATTTTGAGTGTACAGGTTGACAACAACATTGCACTTAGAGAATAGGCTTGATGCCATCGAACACATCCACCAACATCTAGAGTTGTAGAGACCTCACTGGATGTCTCTAGTTGTGCACATCGTGAATCAAGTGGGTGGTGACGTCAGATGCAAAATTTGCCTCACCAATAAAGCATAAAGGAGGTTTCACTTGATAGTAACAAGGAGAGGTCATCATTGCATTATGTGTATCATATTTTACAAGGTGAGGATTGTTAGAGATCGAGGAATCGAAATATTTACCTAAAACTCTGAGATGGGGTCGGGATTCTACCTTTATTGCATATGGATCTAAGACTAGTTCTGGGTCAGCACCCTAGTTTAATTATAATTGAGTCTTTGATTGGTTAAAATATTTTTCTTGGTGCTTCCACTGGTTTAATTATTATTGGATCAATTGCTACGACATTTACAGGAACCGATCCTGGTGAAGCTACGTCGATTGGTGCAGCTAGTTCGATGTTCACAGATCATGATAGTTATATTGAAGTTAGAAAAACACCTCAGTATGGGACTTGGGACTCTTACATTGAAGGATCAACAACTAGCTATGATGCTTCTAGGTATCGAAATGGTACTAGTTCTAGTACCTAATTCATAATTGTAGGAACCTAATTTTCCTTTGGCACATGCTTAACGGTTTGCTTCAATGGTGTAGCAAGGATAAAGATGGTCAAGAGCAAATTAATTCAATTGCTTTGTTGGATCTCTGAAGATCGAGGTGCATGGCACCAATATTACCAATAGAAGGTAGAAAATTTACATAATTTACTAAATTGTAACACTTCATTGTCACAATTGAAATTTTACATGATACAATTAAAAATGACTAATTCATATTCTTCTAGTTAGTCATTTTTTTATGTCATGACTAAATTATTCATTTATGTTAGTCATTTTTAACTCTGTCACTTATTGTCTAGTCATATTTGTTAACTGGTGACTAACTTAGTCGTTAATTTTAGTCGTTTATAGTTGTGTCAATCAAAATTGCTCATATTTAGTAGTAAATCACTTGAAAAACCTATGGTGACTAGAATTTTTAGTCATTTAGTATCTAACTCCTCATTTTGTACAAGTGGTTCATGGTTTTGGTGAAATAAAAAAAATCACCTTGAAAATGGCACAGCAGTCCAAGTGTTAAAACCTGTAGTAAAAGGTCATTTAGAAATACCCACCACATATTGTTCCTGTGCCCAAAAATTCATCAGATGACATGAGTATGTTCCTTGGATATTTGTCTACCTATACATGGTTTTAGTTTTCTTTTTGGAGATTACATGTGCAAGGAATACATCTATCAAAATTAGAAAAATCATAATGGCCACCAAAGATGAACTATGAAAATGTGTCCAAGTGTTAAAAACAAGAATTCAAGAGGTGGTTTGGAAATGCACACCATAAGATGTGGTTGTTTTAATAATTTCATCCAAAGGTGTGGGTTTGTTATCTGGTAACTTGTATATCTATCCCTGGGTTCAGTATCCATAATAAATATCACATGTGTGAAATATAAATTTTCCAAATTGAAAACAAAATTGTCTGAGAAGCCATTTTGAAATTCACTCTAGAGGCTCTATGTGTGCCAATAAATCTATTAAAATGTATGAGTCTCTTCTATGATGATCTATGCATCTATCCATAATATCATATCCTAATCTGGTGAACACACGTGTGAGATATGGATTTGCCAAGTTGGAGAAAAAAAATGTTTTCCTGTTAAAAATAAATGAAATCTACCTAAGTGTTAAAACCAGTTACATAAGGCTATTTTCAAATTCCCACCGTACTGTTTTCCTTGAGCCAACAAATTAATCCAAAGGCATGGGTATGTTCTTTGGTGATCTGGCTATCAAGCCATGGTCTCACATCTTTATTCTGGTGTTCACAAGTGCAAAATACAGGGTTGCAAATTTTAAAAAAACTAAAGTATGTCTGTGTAAAAAATATGATTGCATAGACAATCAATCCAAGATTGACATAGTGATGAAAAATTGACTAAGTGATGAAAAATTGCCCTAAAGCAGTTTCCTTATGAAAATTTCCACCATAATCATAGGTAAAAGTAAATGCTATCCCTGACCTGCCATGTTGTAGCTTGTTGAAATACCTATCTAACCATGGTTTCATTTCTCATAAAAGGTATATGAAAGAAAAGATATGGGTCTTCCAAAACAAGTCTTTTGGGGAAAATTAATCAAAAATTTCTTTGGAAAATGACCACCATAATTCATACCTTAAGAAAAATGCATACCCCATCCTGTAAAGTTGTATCTTGTTTACCTGGATATCTAACCATGGTTTCAGTTTTTCTTAAGAGTGTTTATGGAGAAAGTTATGGATCTGCCAAAACATGGGTTCAGGCAATTTTCTTCACCAAGTTCACTAAAATACACGCCTAGGTCAGAGGAAGAATATTCTGAAGGTGAAATGAGTTGTGTTCTTCTTAGTGAGATATTCTACATCATCTGGTGACATTGGTTTAGGGTTTTGAAGAAATAAAAAAATCACCTTGAAAATGGCACAGTTGTCCAAGTGTTAAAACCAGTAATAAAAGGTCATTTAGAAATGCCTGCCACATGTTGTTCCTATGCCCAAAAATTCATCAAATGACTTGGGTTTGTTCCTTGGATATATGTATACCTATCCATGGTTTTAGTCTTCTTTTTGGTGATCACATTTGCAAGGAATACATCTATCAAAATGAGAAAAATCATAATGGCCACCAAAGATAAACTATGAAAATGTAAGTGTTAAAAACAAGAATTGAAGAGGTGGTTTGGAAATGCACACCATAGGATGTGTTTGTGTAGATAATTTCATCCAAAGGTATGGGTATGTTATCTAGTAGCTTGTCTATCTATCCCTGGGTTCAGTATCCGTAATAAAGATCACATGTGTGAAATATAAATTTTCCAAATTGAAAAAAACTTTGTCTGAGAAGCCATTTTGCAATGCTCGCCAAAGGCTCTGTGTGTGTCAATAAATCTATTAAAAATTATGAGTCTCTTCTCTAATGATCTATCCATCTATCCATATTATCAGATCCTAATCTGGTGAACACATGTGTGAGATATGGATTTTCCAAGTTAGAGAAAAAAATGTTTTCTTGTTAAAAATAAATGAAATCTTCCTAAGTGTTAAAACCAGTTACCGAAGGCTATTTTCAAATGGCCACTGTTAGTACCTGTGCTAAATTTTATCCCTATGGGAGTTGGTTTTCTCGATCAGGTAGGTTTGCAAGAGAAAAGGATTTCATTGGTCATTTGGGAAAAAAGAAAGATGAATTAAAAGGATTTTACTCATTTTAAAATGAAATATGAACATTGGTTTTATATCTAAATTCAGCTTTATAGTCGAATTTTTATTTTTTTTTACCAGAGTTTATTATTTTCATTAACTTGACTAATGAATCCTTTATAAAAATATGGTCACATAGGCCCACGCATTCAACACACCAATCAAATCCCAAGCAACCAAGAACCTAGCTTGCAAGGAGTATTATCCTTTCTTGTTCCTTAATACAGGTTGACAATCGGCAAATGTAAACCATGCTAGTATGTATCATCCTATGCATGTGAGACAATAAGTTCTGCAAAAAAAAATATAAAACGATGATTCCTTGTCTTTTGCTCCACGTGGATCTGAGATTTCGCATTGTGAAAACACATGGATAAATTGAAGGTTAGGCATTGCGAAATGGCATTAACCCGCTGGCCAAATCAACAGTCACATAGGCAGGTGGAAACAAATCCACGACGAAGGTGGGTTTCGCACTCACAACAAGCAAGGATGAAGGAATTTTTTGGATCCACAAAATCTAGTACAAGCTCCACTATTGAACAGATCAGATAGTATCTAATCCCGATTAACAGTCCACATTGATCTCACAGTGGCAAAGTGTAGGAGATTTAAGTTTTAAAAGCTCAGTGAAATTTTATACATTACAACAAAACATGTCTTTTTATGAAAATGATTTTTTTAGTCATTAAATTACAAGAGTTTTTCCCACCGCACTAAGATGAATTTGTAGAAACTCAAAGAGGATTCTCTTCATAGCATGCTAATCTACAATAACCTCCTTCATTTTTTACACAAGTGATATGGTTCGGGAGAATCAAAGCCATCTCCAGAGGGCGATTTTCCATATTTTCAAATGATTGTTTAGTCAGTAACTTCCGAGACCTGTTTCTGCCAAGCCAAGAAGAATTTTGAGAAACTAAGAGAGTTTTTTTTTTTTGAGAACATGCTCATATAAAATAACCTCTATGATTTTTTACACATGTATTATGGATTGGGATAATCAAAGGGATCTTCAAAGGGAATTTTTCTAGAAATTCACAATCTTGTCTAAGTCATTGAGTCCAAAAGAATATTTCAAAGATCTGGATAGGAATCTAGCCAAATGAATACATGGGTTTTGTTGGGAACATGATCAATTAGAAAAATCTCTCTCATATTTCACACAACTGCCACCATTTGAGGTATGCAAGTGGAGCTCTGAAGCCTATTTTTAGCGATCTGACTCCTAAAAGAGGTGAAATGGTGAAGTTGTGGGGGAAACTACATAAGAAAAAGTGCTTGTAATGAATAAATGAACCTTCACCTCTTCTCTTGAAGATAAATCCAAGTTGATCCAATACTAGACCATTGGACGTGCTCTGAAACGTCACTTTCAACCAGCAAGCCTTAGTCCCAAATTCCACACTTGTTGTTTTGATCAAGCACGCGCATCACTGCATATTTTCCCAATTTGTTTGTGATAATGATAAATCTGCCACCTCAGGAATTTGTCAGGAATTTGGTACCCATGATGTAACAAAATTGGGATCTTTTTTGGGGTTGGTCGTAGGAGCCATGGCATTATAAATAGGACCTCAATTGATGAGGAAAGGGTGGGAACTTTCATTCAAAAATCATTCTAATCCTAGTTTTGCATCTCTGTAATTTTCTTGGAAGCTTTAATGAGAAGTATGCTCTGCGAGCTATTCAAAGCCACATATATGTGTTTCTTTCCTCTGTGACAAGAGAGAGCCCTCTCTGACTGTATCGGCTAGAATACAATCTAAAGTTTGGTTGAAATGGTTACCCTTGTGACTTCCTACCGCAACGATAGGAAAATTACAGGTGCTAACAACCACCAACTATTGTCCTTGAGCCAACAAATTAATCCAAAGGCATGGGGATGTTCTTTGGTGATCTGGCTATCCAACCATGGTCTCACATCTTTATTCTGGTGTTCACAAGTGCAAAAGATAGGGCTGCAAATTTAAAGAAAAATTAAAGTATGACTGTGTAAAAAATATGACTGAACAGACAATCAATCCAAGACAATCAATTCCAGGGAGGATAGGTAAATCCCATGGCCAATAAGAGACCATTGGGTGGTAGAGAATGGAAGGGGATACTGTGCATCTTGCTGAAAACACCAGTTTGGTCTTTTGATATAGTATCCACATCCATATGTAATAGGTTTCAAGTTCTAACTAAAAAGGCATTGAAAAATAAGTTAATGCAGGGAAAAATACCCAATGTATAGGATTCTCATAAGTCACTATGAATCCAGAAATGATCCACATGCAATATATTCATTCTTCACTCTAATCCTTGACAATTTTCATCATTAATTTTCTAAAAGTAAAAAGACCACAATAAGAAAAAATAAAATGAGCTGCTTGTTTACCATACTGAAAAATAACAGATATCAAGCTTACCTCACCAACAAGGCTATATTTTTCACAGTCAAAAGCATGACACGATGCACTACCAATACTTTCCTCTGTACTTGATAGAGTCTCTAGCATTCCTTCAAAAGTGTCCCTGGAAATTGTTGCTTATGTATCCCCACTAAGTGTCCATGGCAATTGTTGCTTCTGTATCCCCACTAAGTGTCCCTCCAATCGATTTTCACTCTGAACTTATTTTACCTTCTTCACTTGATTGTAGGTCCATCATATTTGGAAGACCCCACTGTTGGACATATAACTATGATCGACATTTGAAATACTACAAAAATAATAGAGAGGAGAATGAGGAGAATGAATTTAGTGCCTTTCCCAGGAATGAGAAGGTGCCTGCTAAAAAAGAGTATTATGAGAAGATTACTATCAAACAAAATCAAACAAGTCAAAGTCTCATAGTGCATCAAATTCAAGTAATCACTCTGCTTCCTCTAAAGTTACTCAGCCACTTTTCGATAACTATGTTGATGTTGGAAACAGAGGGTGAAAATTAAAGTAATTGGCCATATCATATCTGAAACTATAAATAGTATTAAGGGGATTGACCTTCAAATTCTATTTAAGGAACAAATTCCTATCAAAATATTTATTCAGTGCAAGGATCTACCCCAAAAAAAGCTTCATGGGATGGTGCAAGAATACTTCCACGTCTAGTACTTTAGGGATAAAACAATTTATCAAGGGGGCTCTATCAAAATTGTCAAAAGATAATGTATTGTCTCAAGATAAGAGGAAATTCCCAGCAATGATTAAAAATGGAGTAGGTGAGACCAATGATTTATTAGAAGGGTTAGCATAGGTCAAGGATTCCAAAGACATGGGCCATGGCAAAGGAAAAGGGATTCATGTATCTTCCCTTCCTGTATTTTATTTTTCTAAAATCGAACTAGATCAATTCTTTTATCTCATTCTCTGACTTTGTTGACACACATAAGGCCACTATTTAAAGGAATGGTAGCATAATTTGATCTTCTTATGTGTTAAATTGCACAAGTATTCCTCAAACAACTAAGATTTGATAAGGCCACATTTATGTGAGAAATTGGTCTTATAATTGGTTGCAACAAACTAAATATACTTTATTTAATATTGGAATGACAACTTGATCATAGAGATTCTTCTATTGTGTAGATGGACAGACTACCTACATTTTATGAAATTTTTTATAGTTAGATTTGCGAAGAAAGATACAATAATATTTACATTTCTTGATGCTAGGATTTATAGTGCATCCAAAAATGTAAACAAAAATTGAGAAGAATATGCTACAAGCTAAAATTCCAATGGATGATGGAATTCTCTTCCACAAATAATTACTGGCTAGATTCACATCTTTTAATGCACCCATGTTCTAGAATAGATTACCTATGTCCCTGTGATGGCGCCGTTGGATAGATAGAGATATGTATAACGAGAAGGAGAAGTAGTGTCTTGGTCATTGAATCTCATTGAAATAATACTTAGTACATACATTAAAAGTACCGAGAAAAATATTTCAAGGATTTCTAAGTTTAAGACAGAGCGCGAAATCCAGTTTACAAATAAACTTGAAAGAACATTCAAGGATATTATACAATTAGAAGACCATCATTAGCAAGTGTTCCATATTCAACATCAAGAACAACAAACAAAGTATTAGATATCAATTGTAGCAACATAGCATATTTTTAATGAAAATGATTGTTTTAGTCATTAAGTTCAAAGACATTTTTTCTGCCAAATCAAGATACATTTTCAGAAACTGAGAGAGGAATTTCTTCATAACGGGACAATATTCAAAAACCTCTCTCAATTGTTACACACGTATTATATTTTGGGATAATTTAATTAATATTCACAGGGAAATTTTACAAAATTTCAGTTTACTATCTGAGTCATCAACTTCAAAATACGATTCCAAGGATCTGAAGGTGCATCTGAGAAAATGAATACATGGGTTTTGTTGGGAACATGGCAAAATACAAAAAACTCTCATATTTCACACAAATATCACCATTTGAGATATGCAGGTGGGGATTTGAAGCATGTGTTTCAGCAGTCCACTTCCTGAAATGAAGCAAATCAGTTGTAACTATTTCTATTTTTAGAGTTTAGTTAGATTTCGAATTCAAGACTAGGTAGAGGTTGTTTTAATATAAATTCATATCTATTTGATATAAAATAGACAGGATTCAAGAGGATGTTTTACGTGGAATGCTATGCAGTATAATAATAAAAAAATGCAATGAATGATTTTTATTGATTATAAAAATTAATGAAAACAACTAGAAATGTGAAACTGGAACATAGTGAAAACAATAGAAACCATACGATATCAACATGATGAGAGCATTATTTCCTACGAACAAAGCACAAGGGAAGAGTGAAGAACCTACCAGTAAGAGCAATAAATCTCTAGGATGAGAATGTCAACAAGAGGTACACCACTATCAGCCCTCACTGAACCAAGAACCTAGGACTGTAGAGAGATGCGACAGCACCCCATCCCTAATCATGAGAGAAGATAGGGCACAATATTTTTGAACAAGGAAAATGCAGAGTAGCATGAAGAGCCAACCCAAAATTAGTACTATACAATACTAATGGAACATGCAGAGAACCATGAATTCAGGCTTCAAATTTGAACATGCACTGTCAGCTATCCATTTTATAGGTTCAACTTCCAAAATATCATTTGCAGTACTAAAATTTGTATCTGAAAGGGGTTTCAGCCATTTCTTTCCAAGCATGCTATAATGTACCTCTTTCCATAAGAGGATTTGGACGCCTCCGCAATAGAAGCTCCTGCATAGCCTATTCCTGCCTCTCTCGGACCTCTTCGCTCTCTGTTCCACATGCAGTGGTTGGAAGGTCGGATGAAAACCCTCATTCATGTGACATAACTCATTTTCAAACTTTCAAAAACTTTGTGGTGCTAAAACCCTTATCTTAGAAAGTTATGGCTTCTAAAATGCATTTTTTTTATCTTGATGGTTTCTTTTATGTGTGTGTGTGTGTGTCTTTTTGTTGGTTTAGTTTATAAATATATAATCATATATATTTAAGCTACTATGGTCAAGTAAAGAAGCATGAGAATGTAAGTGTAATTTCAAATTTTGGTGGTGGGAAAGGACAAACCTTTTGGTTTTTTTGGTGGTTTTATCTGATGTAATTTAGGTGTTAGCGATATAATCTAGGTGTTAGTGAGTAGATAGAATTCTACTTTTTATTTAATTCATATAAATTATTTTTAATGTATTTTTTATTTTATTGTGAACAACATAGTAGAGTTTATTTTTGCAACAATCTTGATGTTTTGTGTATTGGAGGAATGTCTTAGATACCTTCAAACGCTTGGAGACTAAAAATAGGTTGTTTTCAATCTAGAAAGATCTATCTCTTGTTGAAATTATAACGTCTTGGGGGGTATTTAGAGAATGATGGAGTCAAAATATGAATTACAATCTATCTATTTTTGTCATCTCAAGAGAGAACACAATCAAGAAGCAGAGATATCATCCAAGAGGGCATCAAACCAGTAGTCAACCTCCCTATTGGTTATTGGATATAGGGAAGGTGAAGAACTATCTAAGATTTCTTCTTTACAAGATGGACCCTTTCTCACTCTATTCATCGATGGGACCTACAACTATCCCATCATGTAATTTTGGCCTTGTTAGCTCCTAACATAGAGGGCTAATGCATCTGTGTTGGCCCATTTTGTACATCGAATTCATCATCAACAATATTTTCATTTATGGCTTATGGGCTATATGTCAACTCCTAGGTTGTGACACATTTTCTAAATAGGGAAAGAAATATACAAGGAGAGTGGATCTGGGATCTATGCCATCCAAAAATAGGGAGTATGTCATGGTACACACTGGAAGTGTCTCTCCTAATATCCAAAGCTAGATGAGGAAAACTTGAAAAAGTAATATGTCTAAAAGAACTAAAAGAACTAGAAGGGGAGCTAAAATGGGTAGTGTGTCGACATCGGGAGTGGGTATCCTATTGTTGTGATTTGGATGCATACAACTGAGTGTTGGGATGGGGCCAATAATAGCAACATCGATCGGATTGGGAGGATGTAGAGGTGGCTTATGGTCAGAAGCATTGTCGTCCTTTGTCGATCTCTAGAAGCCCCTAGAGGAGGGGAGCACTGGAAAGAAGGAATTGATATGCTGAGTGGAGGCCAATCCTGACTGAAAATGTCACTGGAGGGGTGAACGAAGCAAATAGTAAACATGTTTTGTGGAAACTATGGCATGAATCTATCAATTCAGGAGCCTCACACACACAACTCTTGATCTTTCTCCCAATAATTACATCAAAAACATCGATTTCCTAAAGTTCACAATATTGCCATATCTTTAATTGACTAAGGCTAACTGAGAAAGGATTGACAAAAGAAACATTAACAGGGTTTCATAAGTGTGGTTTTTTGGATGTTTATGTTAGTTTTTCAACACTAAGCTAGCATTATTAGGATCTTTAACTGAGAGAATAACAAGCACAGCAATCAAACACAAGATACAATGAACACAGTGTTTTTCCTCGGGGAAACCATAAAGGAGAAAACCCCGCAACTTCCTCGGAGATAGAATCAGCACCGAAATAGAAAAGCCCAAAATAGTAAGTGATATCCCAACAACAGTAATCTTCTTCTTGTCTAGCCCCAGTGTCTTCTCCTTCCTCAACTATGCACTACACTTGAGTGTGTATGAGTTGTGTGATAAATAGAGACTCCAATTCTCTATTTATACTAATCCTGGCATGATTAAAACCCTACTAGGGCCGACCTCTACTAGGAGATTATAATAACCCTAGGGCCCTGGAACTGTGGGGACTTTAACCCTTAGACAATTGGAGGGTTACTCACTATGACTTGACATGACTTGTTTCCATAATAGATCCTCTCGATCGGAGCATCAAGGCATGACAATATGACTCAATTACATAATAGATACATCCTGGAATAAACATCGGGTTATAAGACATAACATACATAGATGAATACATTCCAAAGTTACAAATACATCAACACTCCCTCTTAAATAGGAAGGTATTCTTTCGACACAATTTTCAGCACTGGTCTTCTTCTCTGCATCAACTAGATCATCTCGTCATCTTCAAGTCTTCTTCAGTCTTCAATTCTTCTTTGTCTTCAAGTCTTCAAGTCATCTTCTTCTTCAAGTCTTCTTTGTCTTTGAGTCTTCAAGTCATCTTCTTTCTCTTTATCATGGGATTTGCATCATCATGACTACTGACTCATCACTGTTGGATCATCACTCGATCTGGACCATCATCAAGTCTGGATCATCTCATCTGGATCACTTGATCTGGATCATCAAGTTTGGATCATCATCACAACTGGATCGTCACTTGATCTGGATCGTCATCAAGTCTGGATCATCTCATCTGGATCACTTGATCTGGATCATCATCTGTTATCTCATAATGGTGCTATCTCGATTCTTCTTGTCACAAGAAATTCTATAGAGTCAATCCTATAGGCCTACCCTTCATCAGTGCTTATATATGACACTTAAGTTAGAATGTCCTTCCCAGCTCTTACATCTAACCACTTCTTGTCAGAAAGGCATGCCCAGCACTCACATCTGACCTCATCTTGTTAGAAAGGCTCAGCACTTATATTCGACCATGTGTAAACACATCGCATCGAAAAGGCTCTGCACTTACATCCAACCTCATCTTCTCAGAAAGGCATTACACTTACATCCAACCCCATCTTGTCGAAAAGGCACAGCACTCACATCTAACCATGTGTAAACACATCACGCCAGAATGGCTCAGCACTTATATCCAACCTCATCTTGTCGGAAAGGCTCTGCACTTACATTCGACCATGTGTAAACACATTGCATCGAAAGGGCATGCACTCACAACTGATCATGAAGGAACTAATCCTATCATCACATCAGAATGGCCCCCAGTCCCATACTGAGCTACCTGGTAACTGACCAGGTGCCTCCATTCCTAGAATGGCAGTTGCCCTTACATCTGACCTACTTGTCAGAATGGCCAACACTCACATCTGACATGGAAGGAACTTAATCCTTTATCCATGACATAATGGTTTAGCCCTTACATCTGATCAAGTGGGAACACATCCCTCTATCACATCAGAATGGATTCTTAGTCCTAGACTGAGTTTTCCTGGTAACTAAGGAGGTGCCTCCATTCCCAGGATGGCAGTTTCCCTTACATCTATCCTACTCGATAGAATGGCCAGCACTCATATCTGACATGGAAGGAACCAATCCTATCACCATGATAGAATGGCTCAGCCCTTACATCTGACCATGGAAGGAACTAATCCTCTCACCATGTCAGAATGGCTATGGGTCTCATCACTTTCTCTTGGAGGAAACCTCTATTTGGAGAACACCAAGCTTCTCCCTGAAGTACTCGAACTTCATCCTAGCCAATGGCTTCATCAATACATCAGCTATATGTTCCTCCGTGGCAACATACTAGAGCTTCACTACTCCCCTCTACACCATATCCCTGATATAGTGATACTTGATATCGATATGCTTTGACTTGTCATGGAACACTGGATTCTCTGACAACTTCGCACAACTATGGTTGTCACAATGTATACAAGTAGCATCCAACTGGAGATCAAATATATCGAACAGTGGCTTCCGCAGCCATACTGCCTCACAACTAGCTGAACAAGCTACGACATACTCTACTTCAGCTATACTCAGTGCCACACAGGATTGCTTCCTGCTAATCCAAGAGATCACACTTGCTCCCATACTGAAGCAACATCCTGAAGTGCTCTTTCTATCAATGGCACTACCTACCCAATCTGAATCAACATAACCCTCCAGGTTAATCTTCTGATTTGCCTCGTACTTGAGCCCATAATCAATTGTACCCCTCAGGTACCTCAGAATATGCTTTGCAGCAATCAAGTGAAGATTTCTTGGATCTGTCAAGAACTGACTCAAGGTGTTCACAGCAAAGCAAATGTCTGGTCTCGTGTTCATCATGTACATCAAGGACCCAATCATCTGACAATACATCATGGCATCAACCGTCTCTGATGAAGCATCACTCAATAGCTTGAGGTTCGATGCCATAGGTGTGGCCATAGTCTTGCAGTCCATCATCCCAAATATCTTCAAGATCTCTACTGCATACTTCCCTTGTCCAAGGAAGATTCCATCTGTACTCTGCCACACCTCCATACCTAGAAAGTAATGCATCATACCCAATTCCTTCATCTCAAACTTGGAATCAAGCTTTTTCTTCGTATCTGCAATCAACCCATCAATACCTATCACAAATAGATCATCTACATATAGTAGAAGCATCACTGGGTTTCCATCCTCAACCTTGTAGTAAAGGTTGGAATCTGCTTTACTCTTGGTAAATGCCAAACTAGATAGAAAGCTATCAATCCTACCGTACCATGTCCTGGGTGCCTATTTCAAACTATACAGGGCTTTCTTCACTCTGCACACTTGAGACTCCCTGTCATGTGTCTCAAAACCGAGTGGCTGCTCCACATACACTTCCTCTTCCACTACACCATTCAAGAAAGTAGTCTTGACATCCATCTGGTGTATCTTCCATTTCATCACTACAGCTAGAGCAAGTACTGATCTAATAGAAGTGTATCTGGCTACAGGTGCAAAGGTATCTTCAGAATCTATTCCTTCTTTCTGAGAGAACCCCCAAGCCACANATTTCATCACTACAGCTAGAGCAAGTACTGATCTAATAGAAGTGTATCTGGCTACAGGTGCAAAGGTATCTTCAGAATCTATTCCTTCTTTCTGAGAGAAACCCCAAGCCACAAATCTTGCCTTATACTTTTCAATGCTACCATCTGCAGCATGCTTGATCTTGTATATCCATTTGGAAGTTACAACTGACTTCCCCTGTAGTCTTGGGACAACATCCCAAACATCCTTCTTCATGATCGATTGATATTCTTCAATCATAACATCCTTTTATTCTTTCTATTCTGCCACTTCTTCATAACTGGAAGGTTCTTTGTCAATGAAATCACATAGTAAAGCTACATACCCGGAGCAGGATCTAGTCCTCTTTCTTTCTCTGTGATTCTCTTCTGGAGCCCCATGTCTTTCCGCACCTTGGATAAGTTCTCGTACCCAAGTAGGTTTCGTCTTGTGAGGATTCTTCTCCAGAGGTGGATCTACAGGTCTTTGTGGTTCTTCAAATTCTCGATCTTCTTCTTGAATTTCTTCGTTCATAGTTGTGTCATGAATTCTGGGTGCTTCTACTTCTTTAGGTTCTTTAGCAGGTCCCTTTCTGGATTTCTTGCAGGATATGTCTTCATCAAATGTCACATCCCTGCTGATGTCAATCTTCTTATATCCTGGGAAATAGATTCTGTAAGCCTTCGAGCTTTCAGAGTATCCCACAAATATACCCTTCTTTCTTGAAGGATCTTATTTTGTTCTCTTCTCTTTTGGAATGTGTATGTATACAGGACAACCGAATATTCTGAGATGGCTGACTTCTAGTTTCTTGTCGGAGAATACTTATTCAAGAGTCTTGTTCTCGAGTACTCTATGTGGAGTATGGTTCTGTACATACACCGTTGTTCTAGCAGCTTCAGCCCAAAGATGCATAGGAAGATATTGATCATTAAGCATTGCATTTGTAGCTTCCATGATAGTTCTGTTCTTCCATTCTGCAATCCCATTCTGCTATAGATTATGAGTAGACAACTCCCTCTTAATCCCTGATTCTTTATATATCTCTTTGAATTCATTCAAAGTGAATTCTCCGCCATTATCTAATCAAAGGGTCTTGATCTTCTTTTCAGTGTGATTCTCGATCAAGGCTTTAAATTCCTTGAATTTGCTGAATACTTCATATTTATTCTTCATGAAGTAAACCCATGTCTTCCTAGAAAAATCATCAATAAAAGAAACATAATATGCATACCTACTTAGTGATTT
>LPNX010673855.1:756550-773063 GCA_001517045.1 Pseudotsuga menziesii | reverse complement strand
GGGGGGGGGGGGGGGGGGGGGGGGGGGGGGGGGGGGGGGGGGGGTTTAGCTGGGAAACCCCAGGGTATTCACCGAGAGTCCGAATCACCATATTTCTTCCCCGTGTGGCATGCATCCTCACCGACAAGATCACTCTACTACTTTGAGTGATTATTAGCCACCGGATTGCTCACCTGGAGTAGCTAGCAGCAGAATAGTGAAGAGTGGGGGCGTGAGCATCAGTCAGGTGAATCAATTCGCTAGGGTACCTGGAGAGGTCAAAACTCCTACATGCTCTGACCATTTTCTCCTGCACGGGCACACCTACACTCCGACCAACTTTCAGCTGAAACAGATCATCCCTCCACCAAAAACGTCAACCTTCGCTGATTCAGACTGCTGGGGGTACTACGAAGGAAAAAGAGGTTATTTCTTCATCAGCTCGGCTTGTCTCGCATGCATATTCTCTCATGAGTATTTTCAGCCAGCTTATCAGTGGTAAGTGTTACAATCTTTCCTACAAACACTAACCCTAAATTCAACTATAATTTAGGACAATTTTGCATGGAAGTTTTGGATGCCCAGCTATTCAAGACTTTTGCATAGAATCAATAGAATATCATTATTTGGGATATTATAGTTCTAGCTCGCCATCGACCACGGACCACCACCGACGGTGTATAATGATTGGAATTTGAACGTCGTCGGGGATACAAGTCTAGCTTGGCCACTGACACTATTCTGGCCCACCATCGACCACTAAGGGTGTATAACGAATGGCATCCAAAGGCCACCGAGGTTGTAGTGTCTAAGCCTAGATTCTATCCAATACAATATATAGGCATTCACTAGCCTCCAAAACCCTAATTCCCAAACCGATATTTGTTAGATGAATGATGTAGGTCACCTAAACTTGATCCAGATGGATATTGGTGGCCACCCACCTGTTCCACTGCCTCAGAGTACATCTTTCCAGTTTTGCGGTTTTTTACTTTTTTTCGGGTCTTGATCTACCAGGGCCATTTTGAGGCCCTAAACGATTTCTTTTTTAGATCCATTTCCAAAGTGATTAGCTAAAGCTACACTTTGGAAAGTGGGGAGTAAAAGTACCCGCCTTTTTTTTCTCTTGGGTCGCTTTTTATTTCTCCCTACCCATGGATGACTTTGCACTAGTTTAGCTTCCCAATCAGAAATCCTTACTTTCCATCCTGCCCAATGCCCTTTTGTACTTTTGTTAACTCTCATATGTTGGAGATATGTTGACCAAGCCTAAACTCTACTCCCAATGGACACTAACACTATTGTGGGCTTCCACTGCCTTCTTGTAGGAATCATGAGAGTCGTCTAGTCTTCATTTTCTTGCTGAAAGATCATCATAGTGTGGATCTTCATATCATCACCTAATTATCGATAGCACTAGAAGAAGAATTTTGAACAATCACCGTTCCTTGAGTTCTTGTGAGGAGTGTCTTCATCAACATCAGCGGTTGAGGATTCATTCTTCCTTTAGTTTAAACTTCTACAATTTCTGGCAAAGTGGCCATATGTTGATGAAGCATTGTATATGAGAGAGATCCTTCTTCTTCTTCTTCTTTTAATATGGAGAAGGACTTGATATCCTTTCTTGGTGCTTGTGATTGTGAAACTTTGTTTTCTTTTCCTTGCCTTTCTTGGCATGGGCCATGAATTCTTGATTCTTCTAAGGTTGAGTGCCATGAAGTCTCTGTCTTGCTACAATCCTTGTTTCTTCATGGGTGCAATCTACCCATAACCTGTCAAATTTGGGCAACTTGGTTCGAACACTTATGGTTTGAATGAAGGACTCTGAAGATGTTGGAAGACCATTTAGAGTAGTGATGATAAGCTCCTTATCATCAATGGGTTCTCCACTGGGCCTTATCTTGTCCCTTAGTTCTATGATCCTCATGAAGTATGAGGCAATTGGTCCCGACTTGGACATCTTCATATTTGATGGTTGGTTCCTCAACATGAGAGTCACATTGATGCTATTGTGCTCAAATAACTTCTTTAGGGTTTTGAACATCTTCCTAGTTGTCTTCTTTTGTGAGATTTGAGGAACCAAATGATCTCTGACTGAGTCTACCAAGATTCTTCTTGCGTTGGCATCACTCTTCCTCCAATGAGACTTGTCTTCTTCAACTTCTGGTTCTGAAACCTTCTCGTTGACAAGCTTCAAGAAATAATTTTCTTCCAAGATGAGAAAAACTCTAGACTTCCAAGAGATGAAGTTTGTGGCTCCATCAAGATGATCTTCAACTTTTGTTCCAATCATCTTGCTTGCAGATTAGAACTAGAAACCCTAGTAGGAGCTAGGTCAAAAATGAAATTTGGAATCTTGTGAAACTGAATCCAAAGGTTAATGTGCATTATCAAGGCGAGTTGAGAGGAGTAAGATCGAGCCTTCTCAAAACTGGCAACTGCGGAATTGGGTAAAAAATGAAACTTCTTAGAACTGGATTCTCCCTTTATCAACAGATGCGCCTTCCCTAGGAAGAAGTTTCCAACTCACTTTTTCTCCTGAATTGGTGAGGGGAGGCCTCAGAATGTCAAGCCATAGCTTTCGACAATGGCTTCTAGAACTGCTTTGATACCATGTTAGAAATTGGCAGTTGTAAAACCAAGATCACTAGAAGAAAGACAGAGCACAAAAACAAACTAGGTGTGGAGCTCTTTTAACCGCAGTGATGATCTATCACCTCCCAACCATAGACAATATAACACTATTGTCTCTCCCGAATTCAAACCATTCAAAATAGAATGTTGTACATCCAAATGGATGTTGACCGAGCCTAAATTCTCTTCCCAATGGCCTTTAAATGTCATTCGTCATACACCATTATAGGTCGATTGTGGGACACAATAGTGTCAATGGCCAAGCCTCACTTCTATCCCCAATGGCCTTCAAATTTCGTTCATTCTCAGTGGTCGGTGGTGGAAAACCAGGGTGTTTGTGGGCGCCCACTAACACTGTGGTGGTCCACCACTGACCAACAAGGGTGTATAATGAACGACATTTGAACGAGTTCAGGGATACAAGTCAGGCTTGGCCACTGGACACTGTTCTGGCCCACCATCGACCACTAAGGGTGTATAATGAATGGCATCCAAAGGCCACCGGGGCTGTAGTTTCTAAGCTTAGATTCTATCCAATACAATATATAGGCATTCACTAGCCTCGAAAACCCTAATTTCCAAACCAGCATTTGTTAGGCCATTGTTGTAGGTCACCCAGGCTTGATCGAGATGGATATTGGTGGCCACCCACCTGTTCCACTGCCTTAGAGTACATCTTTCCAGATGGTTGTTTTTTACTTTTTTCTAGGTCTTGATCTTCCAGGCCCATTTTGAGGCCCTAAACTATTTTTTTTTTCGATACATTTTCCAAAAAGTACTTGCCTTTTTTTTCTCTTGGTGGCTTATTATTTCTCTCTAACCATGGAAGACTTTGCACTTGTTTAGCTTCGCAATCAGTAAGCCTTACTTCCCATCCTGCCCAATCCCCTTTAGTGGTTTTGTTAACCCTCATATGTTGGAGATATGTTGACCAAGCCTAAACTCTACTCCCAATGGCCACTGACACTATTGTGGGCTCCCATTGCCTTCTTGTAGGAATCAAGAGAGTGCTCTAGTCTTCATTTTCTTGCTGGAAGATCATCATATTGTGGATCTTCATATCATCACCTAATTATGGAGAGCACTAGAAGAATAATTCCAAACAATCATCATTTGTTGACTTCTTGTGAGGAGTGTCTTCATCAACATCAGCGCTTGAGGCTTCATGCTTCCTTTTGTTTAAACTTCTACAATTCCTGGCAAAGTGGCCATATGTTGATGAAGCATTTTATATGTGCGAGATCCTTCTTCTTCTTCTTCTTCTTCTTCCTCTTTTAATCTGGAGAAGGACTTGATCTCCTTTCTTGGTGCCTTTGATTGTGAAACTTTCTTTTATTTTCCTTGCCTTTCTTGGAATGGGCCATGAATGTTGGATTCTCCTAAGCTTGAGTGACATGAAATCTTTGTCTTGCTATAGTCCTTGTTTCTTCATGGGTGCAATCTGCCCATAACCTATCAGATTTGGGCAACTTGGTTCGACCACTTATCGTTTGAATGAACGACTCCCAAGATGTTGGAAGACCATTTAGAGTAGTCATGATAAGCTCCTTATCATCAATGGGTTCTCCACTGGACCTTAGCTTGTCCATTAGTTCTATGATCCTCATGAAGTATGAGGCAATTGGTCCCGACTTGGAGATCTTCATATTTGATAGTTGGTTCCTCAACGTGAGAGTCACATTGATGATATTGTGCTCAAATAGCCTCTTTAGGGTTTTGAACATCTTCCTAGTTGTCTTCTTTTGCAAGATTTGAGGAACCAAATGATCCCTCACTGAGTCTACCAAGATTCTTCTTGCTCTGGCATCACTCTTCCTCCAATGAGACTTGTCTTCTTCAACTTCTGGTTCTGGAACCTTCTCATTGACAAGTTTTAAGAGATCATTTTCTTCCAAGATGAGAACTCTAGACTTACAAGAGATGAAGTTTGTGGCTCCATCAAGATGATCTTCAACCTTCATTCCAATCATCTTGCCTGCAAATTTGAACTAGAAACCCTAGTACAAGCTAGGTCAAAAATAAAATTTGGAATCTTGTGAAACTGAATCCAAAGGTTAATGTGCCTTATCAAGGCAAGTTGGGAGGAGATAAGATCGAGCCAAAACTATGGACCGAACAATACGAAACTTGAAACCCTAATTTCCACAGTACGAGATTGGGTCAAAAATGAAACTTCTCAAAACGACATTTTTCCTTCATCAATAGATGCGCCTTCCCTAGGGCGAAGTTTCCAAGTCACTTTTTCTTTTGAATTGATGAAGGAAGGCCTCAGAATTTCAAGCCCTAGCTTTCGACAATGGCTTCTAGAACTGCTTTGATACCATGTTAAAAATTGGCAGTTGTAAAACCAAGATCACCAGAAGAAAGACAGAGCACAAAAACAAACTGGGTGTGGGGCTCGTTTAACCACGGTGATGATCTATTACCTCCCAAACATAGACATTACAACACTATTGTCTCCCCCGATCTCAAACCTTTCAATAGAGAACGATGTACATCCAAATGGATGTCGAACGAGCCTAAATTCTACTACCAATGGCCTGTAAATACCATTCATCATACAACCTTATAAGTCAATTGTGGGCCACAACAGTGTCAATGGCCAAGCCTGACTTCTATCCCCTACAGCCTTCAAATGTCATTCATTATACACACTCAGTGGTCAGTGGTGGACCACCAGGGTGTTAGTGGGCTCCCCCTAACACCCTGGTGGTCCGCCACCGACCACTAAAGGTGTATAATGAACGACATTTGAATTTTGAATGTCGTCGTTGATACAAGTCAGGTTTGGCCACTGACACTGTTCTGGCCCACCATCGACCACTAAGGGTGTATAACGAATGGCATCCAAAGGCCACCAGGGCTGTAGTGTCTAAGCCTAGATTCTATCCAATACAATATATAGGCATTCGCTAGCTTCCAAACCCTAATTCCCAAACCAATATTTGCTAGACAATCGTTGTAGGTCACTCAGGCTTGAACTAGATGGATATCGGTGGCCACCCACCTGTTCCATTGCCTTAGAGTATATATTTCCAATTTGGTGGTTCTTACTTTTATTTTGGGTCTTGATCTTCCCGGGGCCATTTTGAGGCCCTAAACGGGTTTTTTTTGCGATCCATTTTCCAAAGTGATTAGCTAAAGCTATAGTTTGGAAAATGGGGAGGAAGAGTACCTGCCCTTTTATTTTCTTTTGGTGTCTTTTTATTTCTCCCTACCCATGCACAACTTTGCATTTGTTTAGCTTCTCAATCAGTAAGCCTTACTTCCCATCCTGCCCAATCCCCTTTAGTGCTTTTGTTAACCCTCATATGTTGGAGATATGCTGACCAAGCCTAAATTCTACTCCCAGTGGCCACAGACACTATTGTGGGATCCCAATGCCTTCTTGTAAGAATCATGAGAGTACTCTAGTCTTCATTCTCTTGTTGGAAGATCATGATAATGTGCATCTTCATATCATCACCTAATTATGGAGAGCACTAGAAGAAGAATTTCGAACAATCATCATTCCTTCACTTCTTGTGAGGAGTGTCTTTATCAACATCAGCGGTTGAGGCTTCCTGCTTCCTTTTGTTTAAACTTCTACAATTTCTGGCAAAGTGGCCATATGTTGATGAAGCATTGTATATGCGAGAGATCCTTCTTCTTCTTCTTCTTCTTCTTTTAATATGGAGACGGACTTGATCTCCTTTCTTGGTGCTTGTGATTGTGAAACTTTCTTTACTTTTCCTTGCATTTCTTGGCATGGGCCATGAATGCTTGATTCACCTCAGGTTGAGTGCCATGAAGTCTTTGTCTTGCTACAATCCTTGTTTCTTCATGGGTGCAATCTGCCCATAACATGCCAAATTTGGGCAACTTCGTTCGACCACTTATGGTTTGAATGAATGACTCCCAAGATGTTGGAAGACCATTTTCAGTAGTCATGATAAGTTCCTTATCATCAATGGGTTCTCCACTAGACCTTAGCTTGTCCATTAGTTCTATGATCCTCATTAAGTATGAGGCAATTGGTTCCGACTTGGACATCTTCATATTTGATAGTTTGTTTCTCAACGTGAGAGTCACATTGATGATCTTGTGCTCAAATAGCCTCTTTAGGGTTTTGAACATCTTCCTAGTTGTCTTCTTTTACGAGATTTGAGGAACCAAATGATCCCTGACTAAGTCTACCAAGATTCTTCTTGCTTTGGCATCACTCCTCCTCCAATGAGACTTGTCTTCTTCAGCTTCTGGTTCTGGACCTTCTCATTGACAAGCTTCAAGAGATGATTTTCTTCCAAAATGAGAACAACTCTAGACTTCCAAGAGATGAAGTTTGTGTTTCCATCAATATGATCTTCAACCTTCATTCCAATCATCTTGCCTCCAGATTTGAACTAGAACCCTTAGTAGGAGCTAGGTCAAAAATAAAATTTGGAATCTTGTGAAACTGAATCCAAAGGTTAATGTGTATTATTAAGGCGAGTTGAGAGGAGATAAGATCGAGCCAAAACTATGCACTAAACAACACGAAACTTGAAACCCTAATTTCTACAGTAACTATGGCAACTGCGAAATTGGGTCGAAAAGGAAACTTCTCATAACTGGATTTTTCCTTCATCAACAGATGTGCCTTCCCAAGGGTGAATTTTTCAAGTCACTTTTTCTCCTGAATTGGTGAGGGGAGGCCTCAAAATGTCAAGCCCTAGCTATTGACAATGGCTTCTAGAACTGCTTTGATACCATGTTAGAAATTGGCAGTAGTAAAACCAAGATTGCTAGAAGAAAGACAGAGCACAGAAACAAACTAGGTGTGGAGCTCGTTTAACCACAGTGATGATATATCGCCTCCCAACCACAGACAACACAACACTATTGTCTCCCCTGACCTCAGACCTTTCAATAGAGAATGATGTACATCGAAATTGATGTTGACCGAGCCTAAATTCTATTCCCAATGTCTTTAAATGCCATTCGCCATACACCCTTATAGGGCGATTGTGAGCCACAATAGTGTCAGTGGCCAAGCCTGACTTCTATCCCCGACGACCTTCAAATGTCGTTCATTAAACACTCTCAGTGGTCCATGGTGGGCCACCAAGGTGTTAGTGGGCGCCCACCAACACTGTGTTGCTCCACCACCGACCACTAAGGGTGTATAATGAGCGCCATTTGAACGTCATCGGGGATACAAGTCAGGCTTGGCCACTGACACTGTTTTGGCCCACCATCGTCCACTTGGGGTGTATAACGAATGGCATCCAAATGCCACCTGCAAGGTTGTAGTGTCTAAGCCTAGATTCTATCCAATACAATATATAGGGATTCACTAGCCTCCAAAACCCTAATTCCCAAACCGATATTTGCTAGGCGATTGTTGTAGGTCACCCAGGCAAAGGCAAAGGGATCGACATCGAATTCATTGCATATCCAGCGAGTGGCTTGCTCGCAGCTTGAAACTGAGTTACCTCGTCGAATGATTATACTCAGGGCCGCAATAAAGTAATGCCTAAATTCATGTGTCATTCATAAGGGAGGTAAAATGGTTGATGCTTACTTACTAATGTGCCAGCTTTAACTTATTATAGGGGTCTATTACATACTACGTCTTTCTCATCCACGCCGATTGTTTTACACAATCCCCAATGCTCTTCACGCTCCCATTTCCTTGCATTTTATGCTGACAACATGCAAGTTGGCGATGGGTGACAAAATCATCTATTCAACGTTGGCGATGGGTGACAGATAGTACCCTGATACCACTTGCATTTGGCAAGCCATAAGCACCCCGTAGTAGAATCATTAATGCTGCTGCGGGGGCTCTGACATACATAAGTCGTCCATGCATCTCCACTTTTCTAGCAAGGTATTTATGATCTAAAGGTATAAGAGGAAATCATATTCATCATCGCCTCAAAGGTCATACCCATGATCTTGTCCATCTCTTGTAGAACCCATTGATCGATGCGGCCATGCTCCCAATCCCATGCTCCATGCCATATGGACATGACCTATACGGAAAATACAGTGCATTAATTTCATCTTCATTCTAATTTTGAATTCAATAAAGGCCCCTAAGATTCAAAATCCGATCAGGAATTTGTAAATCTTCCTCTTCAGAATGTAAATCCAGTTGAGACCCTGACTCTTTATAGGATGGGAAGGAATAAAGGAAAGTACATGCACTATAGCGCAAATTTATCCAAAAACGGGATTCAGGGTATCAAAGGCTCACAAGGCACTGCAAATCATATCAGACAACGTTTAATTGTCTTAAGTAGCTAAGTATTCGGGTCAATATCCTATCACTCTTTTCCAACTAAGGAATGGCCTCCCACACAAGTTCCAAACTCCCAATGAGTACAAAAGCAGTCACATCTGCAAAATAAAGGATGACAATTGAAGGTTATAAGATACTTTGCAAACAAGAAAACCCTAACTACTAGGATGAGATGACCAATGGAAGATTCAATTGTAAAGGTAAAGTTGTTAACTAGTCTACTTTAAGTGGTAAAAGGAAACCATAGCATCCTTTCATTTCAATATTATTCAAACGTTTAATATTCATTATAAAACTCATAAGGCCGTTAGTGGTATAGATATATGTTGAATGTAAAATTATACAATGATATGTCATGTCTCTATAGATTATCTAACTGTGTTGACGCATAGGGACTTAAGAGTCAATGGTTGCAATCATCCAAATTCGCAATCGTTGGTCAACTAGCGTATAAAGATTTGCAAAAGACATTGGATCATGCCCATGCAAGTACATCAATAATACCAAGGCCTTGATAGCCCAAGATAAATAAGGCATTTCCACGGAATAACGGTTTGATGCTTGCTTCCCCAATTTGAGGTGGCTTATCGCTATCCCTAAATCACTTACTTTGCATGTTAATAACTTTTGGCAATTAGCAATAATACCAAGGCCGTGATGGCCCAAGATAGACAAGACATTTCCACAGAATGAGGGTTTCATGCTTGCTTCCCCAATATGAGGTGGCTTATCGCTATCCTTGAATCGCTTACCTTGGCCATTAATAACTTCTGGCAATTAGCATTCCCACCAGAGGATGTTGGTCCGGTAGCCGCAGAATTGCGCTCCAGAGCAGTGGCACCTCTGAACAAAATCAAACGAGGGCCAATATATCCAGGAGTGCCCTCTTCACCAACGGCTGTCACCGCGGTTAACGTGTACCCGCATCTTGACCCCGGATTTGGTTGGTTGGTTTGCAGTCTTATACTCTAGATTTCATAAATAAATAAAACTGAAACCCTGTGTATACACAAAACCAAGAAACACCCTTGGCCTCGCTCTTTTCTTTCTCAGCTAGTTTACAATTAGAAAAGATATATGGGAGTTTTACAAATATTAAAATTATTTTTTCTAATGGTTTTTTTCCAACATGTAATATGTTGTTTTAATGATAATCAAAGTTATATAAAAATTACATAATTATAGGTTTAAGAATTATTTCTCTATTAAATAATAGTTGTATGGGTTTAATAATAGTTTCATTATTAAATGATAGTCTTTTTACTAAATAGTAATAATAATAAATAGTATTAAGCACATGATTTAATATCCTATTCCTATTATTTTGTTTATTTAAATTGATGATTGTTTTTCCCATGAAATAATATAAGCTTAGATCTATTTTAATTCTAGTTGTATCAAATGCAGAGATACATTAAATTTCTTGAGGTGTAAACATTTTTCTTCAATTTTAAGACTATAAGAATTTGCATCTCGATAGATTTTATTCCTATGGAGGCTTCATAGAGCAAGAGTTAGAAGAATTTGCACCTCAATAGATTTGAGTCCTATGAAGGCTTCATAGAGCAAGAGTTAAGATGGATCTATGTTGGTTGATTTTAAGAAATTAAATTCATGCATTAATTTCACCAAATAAAATTATCTTAATAATTCATATGGTGACTCCAAGATTTTATGTTGAGTGTTTATGCCAAGAGTTGATGCCATGTAGGTTTTACTAGATCCAGTAATCCATGTCAAGTGTTGATGCCAGGTTTCAATGCACTCAATCCCAAGAGGAAATCCAAAAGTAGCCAATAGATAATATGGATAGAGAGTGAAAGCCAAGAGTTAAGAGTGCCTCGTATTCCACGGCATAAGCCAACATAAACTATCTTAGTCTATGCATCTCTTCCCACACTTACCCTTACGGTATGGTTGTCATGGTACACGGTTTGAAGAAGTCTCCATTAAAATCATAATAAAGCTGTATAGAAAGTACTACTTCTCATTGATATACGAGCTCGCATGGAGACATTGAACTTGTCCGTAGACACTATTTGTTGATCCCATGCACTTAGTTCCATGTGTGGTTGGACAAAAACAACTAGTGGTCCAATGGGGAATCAACGTCTAGGCCAATACCATGTAGTCAATACCTCTTATTGGATTGTCGGATTGCCTAGGTATATATTAAACTTGTCCATTTGTTGAGGAGGTTATCTAGCACCATTCCCTAAGTACACCACCTTATAATAGAAAGTCCCCCACATGGTAGGACCAGACCTTGGCAGTGAGAAGGGGTATAGCTCTCTTACTTTCTTGCATTTTAATCCCGGGATAAGAATAGCCCAGGTAGGTAGGTACGTCTTCCTCCAGTAAGTGCTAAGGAGGTCATTGTTATCCGATCAATAATAGACAATTTCTTTTCGATAGATATCCTTTTATAAGAAAATCATGGATCCCAGTCTCAGCATTGCTAGAATATGCCCAGCCAGACTGCATTTCTAGGATATCCGTTACTTGCCTTTTCATGTTAGTGCCTGCCTGCTACCAACCACCTCTTCTATTTAACCACTTATAGAGAAGAAAGAAACTGCTACGCGCCTATCATCCTATTTAGGAATGCCCCAAACAGCATTGGATCGGATTGGATCGGATGGGCTTCACATAGAGCATTACAGGAATTCGAAAACAATTGATGAATTAATCATACTTGGGTACCACTCCTATTTCTCTTATGCCTATTCGCCTTAACTGTTTTATCAACCCACCCGATTCACCAACCTTATGATGACTTTACCTATTGCCTTTTTCAAATATTTGTAGTCGATAAAGAATCTAAGAGTCCCATCCTTCTTCTTCACAAAGATAATTGACGCTCCCTAGGGTGAAACATTGGGCTTGATCAATCCATGATCAATGAGCTTTTGAAGTTTCACCCCCAACTCCTGAAGCTCAGGTACTGTAATACGGTAAGGATATTTCGGTATAGGTTCAGTCCCCAGTTTCAATGGTATAGAAAAAGCAAATTGCCGAACTGGAGGCAAGCCTGGTAATTATGGGGAAACACATCCTGGTATTCTGCTAACACTGGATGTAGCTAAGCAGAGGTCCGATGGAAGGAGGTCTCGACTAAAAGGAGAGGAATATTCTCCCTCAAAAACTACCTCTACGGCGTATATTCTACAACCCTTCTTCATGCACTTCTTGGCCTTCTTTGCTGATATGAAACACAAAGTGATCTCTTGCTTGATTCCCTCAATCACCCTCTCCCTTTGGTCAAGCAACTCCGTCCCTTGAGTCACCCAAATCATCTTGATAATGAACTACCCCTTTGAAACAGTCTTCTCTAGCTCGGTGGGATTAAAGCCAATCCATTCCAATAATTAGGTCATAGGATCCTAGGGCTGTACTATATAGTTTCATCTTTGTATAACAATCACCAGTCTGGACGACACACTCCTTGACAAGGGAACCTATGGATTCCTTACATCCTAAAGCCATCTCTACCAATTTGAAGTCATCTTGAACTTGGGCTTTCAAACCACAGCTAGTCAATGCAAAATGTGAAATAAAACTATCTGTTGCACCAGGATAAATCAAAATAGATAATCGAAGATTGTTAATCCTAGTTGTAGTCTCTATTACTATGGATTGATGCTCAGCCTGATGGTTTTCCACTACTGCATGAATCTGATGTTGTCCTGGACCCTGTCCCATCTTGGCCTCTCCCTCTCTCTGTGCTGGCCCAGCCTTATATTGAGGGAAATCATATGCAGTTCTCCACAAGTCCAACATCTAACCTATCCATGCTTTCTTATTCAAACTGAACCACACCGAATATTCCCTCTGCCTCTAGCTCTACCTCCGCGGTGAGTTGCTTGGTCTCTATGACCTGCTTACGGCACTACTGGTGCTACTGTTGCTACTCTAGCGGTCCTGACCTGTTGGTCCCGAAATCCATACCTACACCCTCCAACTCTAGGAGTCTTAGTTGGGTCACGAGCGGGTTCAAAGTTACTCCTTGTGGTTCAACCAGCCATATTCAGTTTCCTCTGAACCCGTCTTCCTAAGATTGTGGTTTGAGCCATGGTTTTGGGCTTCCACATCACGACCTTAGTGCGAACTACTATATCCGTTCCATGCAATAACTTGTCTGCTTACCTATAGTCATTTGCCATGTAGTCCACATGGTGAACTAGTGAAAAGAACTTTTCCTCATAGTCTTCTTCTAATCTTCCCTTCTGCCTCACTGTATTAAAAACTTGTTTATAAGTGATTTCCATAATCACTGATAGAGTAAGGTAAGATTCAGTCATAGTAAGTAAGAGTTAACAAGAAATAGGTAATAGTAGGAGTAAGTAGAGCCTCTCCTCCCCATCTAAAAAGTATTGAGGTGGAAATTACCTATTTTTATCACAAGCACCACTTCCCTATAAAAGAAATAACCACATTCCTTGCCCTCGGAAGCGCAAGACCTCCGAACCTTACGGAATCGACAATAAAATAGAAAGCTTCATCTGGCCTCTAGGTCAAGGGAATGAAGAAATGAATTATTTTCAAATGTTTGACCTAGTATCATATATATAGTAAGCGAACTTATAGGCCCAATATGTTCTTTGTGAATTCACCCGTGAAAAGTATTGGAAAGGGAAAGCAAATAAACCATACATAAATAGAGGACTCTAGGGTGCGTGTTAGTTGGAAAAACCCTTCTGGGATAATAAACCAAAGTAGGCTTTGACTCTCTTGGGTTGATAGTTGGTTCCACCCTTATCATTTGACTAAAAAAATGAGAAGCAAGAAAGAGTAATGAGCAATGAGTGCTCAAGCTCTATATCTCAATAATTCATTGCGGGTTCAGAACCAGCCTTGACTAAGTTGCCCAGAAAAGGTTGTCTCTTGGCTCCTTGAGGCAAGGGACTATTTTCTGCAATATTTTTCTCGTTTTTGGGGCCCTAATGGAATGAGGTGTCTCCTAGTTTACCTTAATGAGGTGTCCTACTTTGTGTGATGATTGGTGTATTCGTTGTTATAGTTAAGGTTAGGTTAGTCCTAGTGTGGTAAGCTTGGCTTCTGGATTTGGGTGTGCTTGGCTAAAGGTTAAAGGCTCATGGAATCTGGCTTCTGGGTTATAGGAAAAATAAGGTGAAAAGGTTAAGTCAAAGTCCCTTAGTGAAGGCCCCTGGTTCAAGGCAAAAGGCTACATACTTCTGGCTCCTTTCTTGGCTGAAGGTCCTATCTCCACGGGCTGTACCAACTTGGGTTTATAGCATGACGTATTCCAGCTTCAAAGCAAATGACTGCATCCAAAAAATCATATAATAAAAGATTACCCCTGTAATAATAAATGTTATCTCGAACCCCCTAAAAGATAGGTTTATCTGAATAAAAAAGTAAAATGAGAAGGACCCGGAGGGACTTGAGGTACGAGGGGAAGGTTATATGAAATATGTTCCAAGCAAACTTAGTATCTGCACTTAACCTGAGGCAAAAGAGAAATAATTCCGTCCATGCTACCCCGCCTCGTACTTACCGTATGGGTGGATGTGCTCCATATGGCGACAACTTGGCTCTCTCATTTGGTGGGCCGACAAATGATTGTGAAGTTGCACGGAGTATGGTGTGAAGGGAGACTTTTATCTCGCATATGAAGGGAGACTTATCTCCCATGTATGGTGTCCTGGACACATATCTTTTGCATATGGTTTCAACAAGGCTGAAGGTTAAAGTTTACAGGTTCCTCCTCGGTGAGAGGCTAAGGGTTCATTCAAGGTTGAAGGATGGCTATATATATGTTTTTCGTGTGTATCTTTCTTGGTGATTCAATCGGTTAGCAGAAGACAAACTCTCGGTTGTCATAATACCAATCCTCCAGTTCCATTGTCTCCATTCTTTGCACTCAGTACTCTGCTCATATCTAGCTTTATGTAAAAACTATACTATAAACCATGGAATCCTAATAAAAAAATGTAATATCACAAGCTTCTTTTATTAGTCATGTTTATCTTATAGAGAACTGTTTCCAAACTAACCTACCCACCTGAACTGATAGACCTATTTTTCCTTATACCACTTGCTTCATGAATCGCTTACTTAAAGGGTAAAGCAGAAGGTGAAAGGAAGCAAAAGGCTTCCTTGGTGAAAGGCTAAGGCAGAAGACCCTTGGTGAAAGTCTCTTGGTATCTGTTGGACACCTGGTGGGGATTTGGCAAAAGGCTTCCAGTGGCTATGTCCTGGCTTATGGTGGATGACTCGTGTAGCTTTTGGTGGTTAGATATGACCCTTATGGCTATGAAACTTACTATTGGCTATGCTCTATGACAACTGTGACTAGTTGGTTTACTATATATATGAAATATTTTCTTAATAGAAAGCTTTCTATTCAAAAGTGAGCTTATTTATTTCCTTGTTTGAATAGTAATATGTTCTATAAAATTTGGAAGTATACCGATGCTAAATCTTCCCAACACTCTTCCGTCCTCGGGGGTCTGAACGAAGCATGCTACTCCTCTCTCCCGCTAGTGTTTAGGAATCGTTGGTTCCGTAGTTCTGCCCTTTGCTCACAAGGGATCTCTGATCACTTACACCCCCTTACCCACACTATAGTGCTGGGTTCGCTGTCGCATACATGAGGGACCAGCGGATCTAAATTGGGAAGAACACTTCCCGCCTATTAATATGTAATTTACGTTTGCTATTAGTAACTTATTATTATATATAGAGCCTCTCCCTATCTAAAGAGTTAGCCCTACCTCTATATTGGCTGGCGAACCAAAGGGTTCGGGGGGTGTCTCTGGGATCTTTCCCTAGATAGGATTCTATTCCTTATTATTCTCAATAATATGTCCGATCCTGCAATTCCATTCAATGCCCCCCTCTTTATAATGGGACCAGTTGCAATATATACGTTGCATAATCTTAAGGTGTTTTCGAATTAATGTTTTCCGGCCCTAACCCTCCATTGCCCTACTATTTACTATAAGGGGATCACCCCTCCTTTCTAAGGAGGTTCTTCCTTTTTATTCTCGCCACCCAGTGATGTTGAAGGAACCAACTGGATAGAATGAGTAATACAGAGAAGGGATGCTTTCAAAAAATTATCTCTGAGATCAGGAATCCGTGGATCGCCGACGGCAGCTACCCAATATTGGTTGGTCTCTCGCCCCTAGCCACATACGTGGGTTCGGTCCATCCAAGCCCATTGTAACTCTCTTTCACCTTCTCATGGCTAGATCGCAGGATCGCCCCGCTACTAAACCAACGGGAAAGAGAAACCATTATAAAGTATTGGCCCGAGTCAATTCCCATTCCGAAGGGGCTCTCCAGTCCAATAGTGCTTATCCATAGCCCTCGAACGCTTCCTAGGCTTAGATTTTATTTCGATAAATATACCCTCGATAGAAACATAGCCCTTGACCCTCTTGCCCTCAAAAGGACAAGCCCTCTGAACCTCCGGGTCCCTGTTCTCGGTAAAATCATGATTCTTTCAATACTGTAGGCCCCCGCTATTCACCTTTGTTAGTAGGATTCGAATTTATGATATTTGTTCTATTTGTGGCTGGCTAGCTGGCACAAGGTGAGTGGGGTACAGGGCGACTAAGTGTTTGTTTTTTTTTAAGATTATGCATGTATCGAACTATTTTCTATCAT
>LPNX010673855.1:738738-756313 GCA_001517045.1 Pseudotsuga menziesii | reverse complement strand
CCCAGGCAAGTTTGACCAATTCAATTTAATTCAACTAGTTTTGGGGTTGAACCTTCAACATAGTTGACTTGGCAGGTATAATGAACCAAATCTTGTAAACAAGGTATCAATTAGAAGCTCTGAACTTACTTGGAAAAATATAATGATAACAAACGTATTGAGTATGTCTATTGCAATTCAATAGAACAGTATTTTCCCACCAAACTAATTTTAAAGGAGTTGCATTTTTTCACCAAACTAATATAAAAAGAGTTGCAGTGACACTCAAGGGTATTGTTCATGAATTCCTCAAACACTACTTTATAGTGTTAAGTGGGCATCCGTATAAAGATATTTAATAGGCATCAATGATCATAGCAGTAAATCACAATCCAATTTTTTTTACTAGAATTTGAGATTTCTCAATTCATCTTCTCCAATAACTTTTCACTGGAAAATGCATAGCTCCATCTTAAATTTGGCCAATTTACAATGTAGACAATTTAATCTTAGAACTGACATGAGCTTGGTTTTATAAAAATAAATTATATATTTTTTTTAATCAGCATGTGCCATGTGAGCGTTACAAATATGACACATATCACTCATTTGGGTTGTACATAACGCCTCTCAAGGCAATTATAAATGATATTAATTATATTTGGCTAATTTGTAATTTTATGTTTATTAAAAATTGGAGTGGGTTAAGGAGTTTTACTATCAATTCTTTAATTGAAGATTGACTTTTACAATACCTATGTGGTGAGAATAATTGATCTTTTATTAGTGATAAGTTGTTTTGAATTTGGTGGATTTGGTCCTCGATGCATTTAGATGATGAACGCATTTTTTTGAATGCCTCAACTTTTGTATTAATGTGCAACTCCTTATTCCTAGGTGTTTTGTTGCATCGATCTATTTAGTAGAGGTGTCCCCTAACCCCTTATATTTTTGTGTTAACAACAAATACATTAGGTAATTCCATGAAGTTGATGGCATCCATGGGCACATATAGTGTATTTCTCTCTCATATGGTTTAGATCTAATTAACAACCATTTTACAGATGATTTGTTCATTTTTGTGCATGCAAATCTAGGATCAATTGATCGAGCCAGGGACGATTTGGCTATTTTTGTAAGGTATTAGGGGCAGCAGTTAATGATCAAATTGATTATTAGTTGGTTGGTTTCTTCGCTAGATCCCTCCAACTTTGAATTTTGTTCACCGAGATGTTATTGTGCATTATCTTGGCATTCCCTTTGGTGTGGGGCTTTCTATGGTTTCCATGTGGGATTAATGTCTTCAACATTTGCAATGAAAACTTATCCTTTGGCATAATAAGGGCCTCCTATTTGTTTGGAAATGGAGAATTTTGGGGAGGACTCTTTAAGATTCTCACATCTATTATGTTTCATGTTAGTTACCTAGTAAGGCATAATTTCAATAGTTGGAGTAGATATTGTAGTCATACTTATAATGTGGAGACTCAAGGGATAATTCTTGCATCCAAGTGGGTGGTTTATTGTCCAAAGGGATCTTCTCTATGGGCTGTCCTATTGAAACATAGATTTCTCACTTCTCAACATATTGGCAAGATATAAGGGTCCTTTTGTTGATGTTTGTTGCATCAGACAGGTTCTTCCACTTTGGTTTTGTGCCTTACATGTGGAAGTCGTCACTAATACCTTTCAAGGAATTAAGAAAATCACTTTAATTAAAGGAATTATTAAAATGAGTGCCTTTTTATAAGTAATTTGTGTTAGGATTTATAATCCTCCCATATTCGAACTGTCTATTAGATTATATTAGCCTAACTTAGGAGTCTTTTATTTATTACTGGGTCCACTAGTACCATTGGGTCCACTTGGCCTAATGGGGCCACATGTACTAGTCACTAGAGTGTGGGGAACACCAATAGAGGATAAATGGAACTGACTGCACTTGCATGCATTAGTTTAGGCGCCTCCTAGACAATTCCCTACATTTTAGGAGCCACTGGGAGTGTCGGCACCAATTTCCTTCAGTTGATGGGAGTTGGTAACTAGTTAATCTTAGTTACTCTTCAGTTGCATTCAGTAAGTTCTCCTCCAATTCAGTTAGCGCCAATGGTTGCATGTGGGAAGGCGCTAGTTCTCACCTACTTCTCACCTACCACTGTAATTAGACTGGTTTAACTGAATAAAGGAGTTGTAGTCCTACCAGCGACAGATCTGTCTGTAGCGGAGTCCCCCAGCACAAATCTAGTTTAATATACCCTCCCTTTGCCCTAATCTAGATGCCTTACAAGATTGAAGACTGTACTGGAGAAAATTCTTTCTACCTTAGAAACCTGGACGAGGAAAAGATGCAACTGCCTGTAAACGGGAAAATTCTAAAGACTTACAACCTAGATGGCATTTGATGCGATTACCAGATTAGTAGAGTAGGTGAAATAAGCTCTCTTGAGTAGCCGAATGACCCATCCACATAAGTAATTCGAAAGCAAGTTAATTTGAATCAGTTTATCCCGTGAATGTAAAGGCAAAGGTTGTGCTACCAAGGATGTATGACCAGTTCCTTCCGCCCTACTCTTATTAAGGGGTACCTGATTACATTTCCATTTGGAGCCTTACGTCCACAAAGGAATTGTTTCACTTGTTTTTATGTGCGGGACATTTTGAAAGAAAACAGAGAAAACCGGCCAACTAGATGGCTCCATCTCAGCCTCTTCTATACGTCTCTCTCCATCTCCCATCGTGAGTCAACTTGACCTAACCTATAGTCCTTCCTTTACTTTTGTGTATGTAATGCCTTCCGTCAGCAGCCCACAGGTACAGGGGAAAACACATTTCTCACGCACAAAATTATCTTCCTTGATTCCAAATATTAGTTAAAGTTTGAATAAACCGTTCTTAGATGTGTTCCAATCTTTAAAATTGTTTTTGATGGATTAAGAATTAGTTTTCATGAAATAATTTAACTACTCAACATCTACAAGCATTTGGTAGGAGTAAAAATCTGCTCATTAATTATCACTGATTCATGTCAAGTGACTTGGTTTTCTTCATTAAAAATCAGTCAACCCCATTTGTGGATAGTAACCAATAAATAGCTGACAATTTCGATAGATTTTACCACTATGAAAAAAATACAAACTGTACAGTCTGAGAGTGTTTTCCTGCTCAACATGATTATGCTATGTTTTTTTGTATTATTGGTTCAATTCTACCCTTCCCTTGCCTTGTAAGTTCAACCCCATACACCAAACAATATGCAAGCTTATCATCATCATCTGAAACTTAAGTGTAATTCGAAATTCCACGCACTAATGAAGAGATTATGTTGGTCACTTCTAAATTCTATAATTATAATATTAACAAGTGGGCTTAACAGTCTAGTTTACAGAATGGTTTATAATAGGAGGTTTGGAAGGTATAAGTAACCACCTACTGCTTATTTTGTCACTTTGCGGACGGTTTTGGCATGATATTTGATGGCCATCCTTGACTGTGGTCCTTAGATTGAGATTTATTTCTAAAGTAACACAATTTCCAGTCTAAATTCCTATAGTGACTTTGAGATTCATTTCCTTTCCAGTCTAAAGTCCTATTCTGACTCTGTTTGTACAATTCCAAAATTTTAGAAAAATCAGTTATCTTGACTCTTACCATCAGACTCTGTTTGGGCAAATTTCAGAATTTTAGAAAAATCAGTTATCTTGACTCTTACCATCAGACTCTGTTTGGGCAAATTTCAGAATTTTAGAAAAATCAGTTGACCTACCACCAGACTGTGTTTGGGAAAATTTCCAAATTTAAAATAAAATCATTTCCATCAGACGTAATACATTTAAAAATGAAGAACAAGTTGGTGCTAGGTACTTCAATGGTTTGCTTTTCTAGTTCCAAGGAGTGGTTATGGTGGTAAAACTCAACTAAAACTCAGCTTTTCTAGTTAAAATGAGTGGTTTAAGCATCCAACTCAGCTAATCCTGAAACAGTCGAGGTCAATCCCTTTTCTCATTTTGTGGGATATATGGTTGACATCCAATGGCTTATTATTTGAAGAAAGACAGGTCTCCATCTTCCAGGTTACTACTCAGTGAATCTCCATATCCCAACAATTTTTATTTCCATGTCTTGCAGATGCACTTTTCTCCCGGTATTATGCAGGGTTCTTTCATCACACTTCCAAATTTTATCTAATTTCATAAGGTAATTTTCAGAATGCTAGAATCTATTCTGCGGCATGCATTCCAGGTGAAGAGGGTAAGGGCCTCGCACCATGTGTGGTCCATTGGCAAACTGTCTGAATCCACATATTCCAGTAACATAGGCAGACTTTCTCTATGGCTATCACCATCCAACTGACAGGAGTTTGAGCATGTTTTCAGGGATATTTTGGAGAGAAATTTTTATTCAATCTGAAATTGCCGGAAAGAAACTACAGAGGGATTTTTTCTAGAGAGCTGGTTCTTGAGATCTAAGAATCTGGTCTGTGGCATTCCAGGTGAAGAAGGTAAGGTTTCTAATCTAGGGATTGGGGACAATGAATTAGAAATGCACTAAGAATATAATCTGATACCTGTAATATGGAGTCCACTGTGCTCTGCTCTGTCCTGCGTCCAATCCCGCACGTAGTTGTCTTCATGAGTAGTTGTAGATCACAATGCGGAGAATAATTGTGGGCAGAAGATCACAAAAATCATCACAGTGAAGGCCACCTGCTGAGCAGCTGCTAAGAACAGCCTGCAACAAAGCAATTGATAGATCACATTCTATTTTCATAGCTTCCAATACTTCTAGGATACATATGTATGCATCATAGATAATTAGGTCAACCTACCTGTTCGGCTTTGTTCATCCCCTGTGCCAAAAGATCTTCAATTATAGCTTGTCGTGTCCTTTGTCCTCTCAAATAGAGTTTGCTACCCTGGAATGATGCTCATGCTGATAATTAGGTACGAAAGTTTCAACTAATATCAAATTGCAAGATCTTCTTAGCTGGGTATTCAATCCAACATCTACCTCCTCCACATTTCCAGTGAATGACGACCCGTCACAATATAACCGTCACAATATAACCATAACATGGTTCCAGTCATAGAAATCTGTTGAACAGTTTCAGTGGTTTCAGTTATAGAAATCCAATCTTGAATCCTATTAAGAACAAATTATAATCAGATGTCTTAGAGTGTAGCTTAGCTTTGATATACCTGGATTTTGTGATTGAACAAGACTTAAAATGCCTGTAAATGCTATTGGTTTCTCCATGCACAGAGAAGAACCCAATGCGCTGCGAACAAGAGGGTATGTCTGCCACGCCACACCACTCTGGAAACCAATTTTCAGTTATCAGATCAAGAAACCCTGCATAACAGTTATCAGATCAAGAAACCACTACAACACAGAGCATTAATATTAAAAAGACAAAGAAAACCTTGAAGAAGAAATCAAAGGAAAAATGACTCGCCTCGAAGAAATTCCACTGGCACGATCTCTGAGGCGTTTTCTGTTGATACAAAAGTTGATGCTATTTTCTGCCTCTGCCTCCACCTCTGGAATACATACACAGACACAACAACACACAGCCACAGACACAACAACACATTCACAGACCAGACTAGACAACACATAACATGACATGGAGCTCCATACTCAACACAGACGCATACCACAACGGAGGCAGGCAGGCAGCCTGAAAGGAGGAGGAGGAGAGGCAGCCAGGGAATGCCGATCCAATTCAGTTGGGACAATGAAAAGTACAGACGCATACCACAACGCAGGCAGCCAACCAGCCTGAAAGGAGGAGGACGAAAGGCAGCCAGGGAATGCCAATTCAAATTCAGTTGGGACAATGAGTGAAAAGTATCGATGGACCATTGCAATGGAGCCACTTCCTGGACAGCCGTGAATGGAACGAAATACATAACCCCGATCCCCAGAGAGAGAACGGAGGTACCACACCTTTGCCTAGATTTTAACTTTCGCCTTTACCTAGATTTTAAAAAGATGAAAATATAAAAATATTATATATAAATAAAAGTGATGTTATTTAATTTACATTTAAAATATCTTATTTTTAATTATTTATTTTAAAATATTTTGTTTTCAATTATTTATTTTATAAATGAAATAGTACATTTAAATTTTACTGATTTAACTATTTATATTTCAAAATATGTGAAACATAATGTTATTATTAACTAAATCTTTAGTGTAAAGAAACAATAAATATGGTGGGGCTTGCATTTGTTAAATCTATTGAATAAATATAAAAGAGGAGATGATAGGATATTTTTAAATTTGTAAAAACTATTTTATGATGCAAGAGCATCAGAGGTACTTTAGTGATATTCAATTTGAGAACACCAAGAATGACATGAACATGCAAACCAAGAATGGTTTGGAGTCCAAGACAAACGATAAATGTGAGAGGATCACTGATAGATATTTTCAAGAATGGTAAATTCACAAAGGGTATGAGAATAGTTTCAAAGAGAGAAGGCTTGAAGTGTATCAGGTATCAAGAATACAAGGAAACTTCGACATATAGGTTGTCAAAATGGAGGATGCATGCATCAAAGATAAAATTGCTTTGGATGTCACCACATAAGCACAAAGATACATATAAGACAAAGTGTGGTTTGTGAAAGGAATCAAGGATTGGTTGACTAAAGAGAACCTAATATAGGTAGATTGCATGTTGAATGGCATCAAAATAGAGGCATCATTGATATGATGAGAAGAGGGACATGGGAGATCATAGGGTGGTATTCGATCACTGAAGTGGAATGGGATCTAAGAAAATATGGCAATAGAAAAGTGGTATGAAGATAAGTGATACAATGTAGGACATGAGTAGTGGCCAAAAGAAAACACTGCACGGTAAGAATAGGACACCTAGTAAAAACAGCTTGGAGTTCAAGAGTTTCAGAGAGTTCACACAATATACAAAAGGAAACATCTTGAAATATACTAGGTCATAACACATGCACGAAATGGAACTGAAGTGTTAATCCCAATGGAAGAGGTTGGTATTGATAACATTAAGGATGCATGAAAATGTTATTGAAAGACGAAGAGAGGGAAAGCATTGAAACAATAGACACATGGACTAGGAATGACCATCAATATAGGGGAAAATATGGAGTTTCATAAGGAGAAGGTGGACGATTTTAAGTAGCAAAAAAACAAGAGGAAAGAATTAGGGAAGCAAATAGCCATGCAAAATTGTTACAGATAAGCAAATTTAAATAATAGAAGGCACAAAGAGTTAGAGGTTAACAGCCTCGAAACTAGAGAATTGCCCACAATTAGATTAGAATATTGGAAGATAGTATACTAAATAAAATTTAAGTGGTTGATTTTAAGGGATGAGTGCTCAATGTATGTAATTTGTAATCGTATCCATATATTAATGAAATAGGGGAATATGATCTCCATATTCTTGTGAATTTGCATGTGTTTGTATGTCCACTTATGAATGTGTTGAGAATTAAATGAAAGTGAAGATATGTTTTATTACGTGTATGGGTAATTTTGTTATTGAATTAAACTTTCAATGCAAGTTATGTTTTTTAAAGAGTAATAATCATCAAGTCTCATGGTTGAAAATTTGTTTTAAATACCTTTGGTTAGTACTCCAAGAGAAATATTGATTCCTTGAAGGTTTTGAAGGTGTGTTGCAAGGAAGCGGTGTTGATATGGGAGTTTGTTTGTCATCAATTGAGTTGGTACGAGTTTTGGGATTGCCATGATCTCTCACATAAGTGGTATCATAAATGGTAACAACTATGGGACAAGGAAGACAATACCTTGCAAAATGACATGTTGAAAGAGGAGAATGTTGCAAACATAATGAATATTAGGAAGGTGGGAGAAATATGAACAATATGACAAAGATTGCATAAGAGTGAAGACTACAAGAAAACACTGGTGAATTTCATTGAGTGAGTGAAGACTCTAGAAAGGAAAATAAGTGTAGATGACTCCAATAATGGTGACTTAGGTTGATGTTGCAAGAGTGATTGACAAATCTAGTATAAAGAAGATGTTCTGAAGACTACCTTGGCAAGTAGAAAGAAAGGTAGAAGCAATGATCGTTGAAAATCATTGGTCCAAGAAGAGATTAGCACACTAAAGATGAGGAATCATGGTGGCAATTGAGATGAGGGTATGGCACTTAAGCACGAGGACATGATTCTTAATTAACTCGGGGACTATAATGCAAGATCATTGAAGGTACTCTTATATTGATTTTGAGAACACCGAGGATGACATGAGTGTACATATTGAGGATGGTTTTGGAATCCAAGACAAATTATAAGTGTGAGAGGATTGTCGATAGATGTATCCAGGAAATGTGAACTCACAAAGGGTGGATGAATCATTTCAAAGCAAGAAGGATTGAGGTATAGAAGTATTTGAGAAAACAAGGAGGATTCAACATATTTATAGGAAGCCAAAGTGGATTATGCATTAAGGATCAAATCACCTTGAAGCTCACCACATAAGCACAAAGGAATTGGAACAACATAAGACAAAGTATGGGTTTGAGAGGCATCAAGTATTGGTGGACCAAAGTGATCATGATAGATGTATAATGCATGGTATGCATAAAAGTAAAGGATTCATTGAGTTGATGAATGTAGATCATAGGTCGATGGCACATGGCATAAAATGATTGGAGTTTGGGACTTTTAGTGAGATCATGGAAGAAGGGAAAGGAACTTTCTGAACCACGATATCAAAACATGTGGATGAAATGGAAGTGAAGCATTAAAACCTCAACTGAAGAGGATGGACCAAATAACATCATGGGCACAAATTGTTCAATTAGAGAATGTTATTAGAGGATAGAGAGATGAAGATCATTGTAACAATAGACACATTGATGAGGAATTACTATTAAGGTAGTTACAAAGATGAAGATACATGAGTGAGATGGATCATTTTGTAGTGGCACGCCTCCACCTCTCAGTTCCAAACAAAAAAAAATCATTATAGATAAAACATAGAGGACACACACATGACACATATAAACGTACATGCATAAGAAAACATGAAATCAAGTGCCCAAAACTTACTCATATAGACCAGCCTCAAGTCACAAAACAAGCAACCTTGAGATAAGGAGGGGAGGGAATGCAAAAGGAATGGATTGAAACAAGGAAGGGAAATAAATATGATATTCTACTTGAACTCAAATTGATTAAAAAAACATGTTAATTTTTAGCATTAAATGATGATCCATCACATTGCATTGCATACTATCCATCAAATGCCAGTGCTAATTATGGATTTTGATAAGAACACCATCTATGGATGTCTCAAAAATCATGAGTTGTGCATCCATTAAAGGGATTTCACAATGTCTCATCAACGATGAAGGAGCATGATGGATTGAGCATTCAAAGCACAATCCATCATCCAATTCAGGTTAACAAAATGCGTGTCATATTAGTTCAATGATCCAAGGGAGGTAGAGAGAAATTAAATTTAAAATAAGGAAGTGTTAACCCCCAATTGTGCTTGCACTACTATAGGGTCAATGTCTAGCAAGATTCCAGCAGGATGGTTACATTGTACATTGATCTAAACATACACATTGATCATATTTATTTCCACACCTAGTTGAGTCCGAGACTACTAATTTTAGCAGTTGCTTTTCTCAAAACCTGGGATCAGGGGGGCAATGTGCCATTGGTATTCATACATTCATGCTTCTTGTAAAAATTCAATTCCATTGAGATTTCTTTTTCTTTTTTCCTTTTTTTGCAATAAGCTAGATTGATGCTCTTTCCTTCAAAACCACTCTTTCCTGCTTTTTTGCTTTTTGATTTTTGAAAAATTCTATTTTTGGCACATCTATAATTAACATTTTCTAAGTAGGGAAACTACAGGTTAAACGGAATGGTTCCAAGCAAGCAATGATGGTGTGGTTCAAGGTCTCTGGAGCAACCGAATCCAGTTGTTCGTTAGTCGAATCTGACTATCATTGTAATAATGAATATGAATAATAATTATATATTGGATGATGGATAAAATGTACAATGGAGGCTCGCCTTTATAGGATTTGAGTGTGAAGGGTCACACCCTTTCATATAATTAACTAATCTATTTAATAATTTATTTTATATTCGTTTCATTGCCACTCCCTTTAAGGAAGCTTTGTCCTCGAAGCTTAAGTATTTTCCTAGTGTCGTTCTTCATTCTGACTCAGTGTTGGTATTAGAATCGGACAAGGACCTCTTGTGCAAAGACTTGCACTTCCTTTCCATTGATGATTTTGCACTGTAATGTCTCATTGTTCCTACATTTATGATCAGGGTTCCAATCATCATCGCATCGATGACATATGTTTTTATTCTTTTTTTCTATTATCAGCGTAACTATTAGATGCTTTGATCTATCTTCTAGTTCGTAGGCGTGTGATTGAGGTTTGTGGCATTGATGGCCGGGAGGCCAAGTATCTGCACAGTACCTACATTGTGTCTCTTTTTCTTGTCGATAATGGCTATCACCTTTTGTTTTTATTCCTTCCAATTTGCGTTCTGCGGCTTTTGCTTTACGTCTCGCTACTTCTACATTAGGTATGTCATGTAACTTTAACTCTTTTTGGAGGTGTGGTTTAAGACCTCCTAAATAGGTTTTGAGTCTTTGCTTGTCAGACAACCCAAATACTCATGTTGATAAGGATTCCCACTGATGTGTGAATTCCTCAACATTTTCGACTTGTTGTAGTCTGGTAAGTTTAGTGAAAAATTCATTTTCTTTGATTCCTTGAAACCTATTAAAAAATCATTTTTGAACAAGTTCCAGGTGTAGGTAAAGTTATCTCTCTTCCACCATAAGTACCAATTATAGGCATACCCTTCCATATGCATTGACGCATATTTCACCTTCTCCTCGTCAGATTGAATGTTGTAAATGTCGAAGTATTCATTTGCTTTGTTTAGCCAAGCAACACACTGGTCTTCACTCCCATTGTATTTTGACAACTCTATTTTTACCTTAGGTGGGTACACTTTGTAAGGACGATGTGTATTTCCTTTTGCATTATGGTTTGATGGTGGCTCGGAACTACTGGACAATGAAAGTGACATATCTAAATTGCTTCGTTGTTGGCGGTGATTTTAGTTTTTTTTCTCTACTATTTTACTTGTAGCGTCTATTTTGCTATTTAATCGTGCCGCCATATCTGGCAGTCACTTGTGTTTCTATCTCTTGCTTAAGCATCGCATTGTTAATCTTTATTTCTTTTTGCAATTCTTCTTGATTCTTTGTGAGTGTTTCCTGGGTGGCAACATGAAATGAGGCATCTCGCATGTCTGGATTGCTGACTTGGCCCGGATTGGGTATGAGCCTTTGTAACATCTTGATTAATGTATTATGGTTCTACATCATGGTGTTCATGTTCTGTGTTAAGGTGTTTATGTTTTGCTTCATGGTACTCATTTTGTCATCCAAGTCTTTTTGTTTTTCATTCAGGATGTCAAGTTTGTCATTGAGACTCTTTTCTAGTACCAAAACAAGCTCATCTTTGAGTAATGTATTGTTATTTTGCATCTTTTCCTTCAAGCATTTTAGGTCAGCGGCAAGGGACCTTATGTCCTTCTCCATTTTTTCGATTTGCTCTTTTAGCTCTGCCATGGTCTTGGACCTTGTATGCGGAGGTGTGTATTTCAACTATATTTTGGCTAATAATATATTAATTATTATTATTATTATTATTATTCTATAAAACTATATTATATTTTGTATATAGTTTTTTTTTAAATAAATATTGTAATAATAGTGTTATTATTATATAATATTTAATTTTTATATAGTTTATAAAAAATAAATATTGTAATAATAATCTTATTATTATATAATATTATTTTAAAATTGATTTTTGTTTTTGTTTTTTGTTGCAAGTCGTGGAGGTGGATGGGAGCGACGGTGCGTGGAGGCATCACGGAAGGGAGATGGATGGCGGCTGTGTGGAGAGTTGCAGAAGTGGTGTGGGTGGTGATGGAGTGCGCCAGAGGAGGTGATGCAAGAGGGAAGGTGGCGAGGACGGGGAGAGGAGTAGCGAATGCTAGAGCACGTGAAGGAAGGAGGCGTTGATGAGCAACGTGGACCTAGAAGAGTCAAGGACATGGCAAGCAAAGAACCGGTGGGATGAGGATGCGCGTGGGATCTCAGAAGGAATGGGGATGAAGGTGCCAGGAAGAGGACGCGGGGCCTCGAGGGTGTGCAGCGTGTGAGTTGGGGAAGGATAACAGCGTGGATGTGGAAGTCACGGGAGTGGGAGGGAGGTAGGGAACGCAGGGGTTGCCCAGGGTGGTGGAAGGAGAAGCGAGGGGTGGTGATGATTGCAGTGGGGTGGTTGCAGCAGTCACGAAGGTGGAGGGAATGCGCAGAGGAGTAGTGGAGTAGCTGGCGGTGGTGGAAGGCGGATGCGAGATAATGGAGCAGACTGGCAGCAAGCTGACAACGCATGAGGAGAAGGGGTCAAAAATGTAGGTGGAAGGGCTGCGTCAATGGAATACAGAGGGAAAGAGGTAGGTGGGAGGATGGTTGGGAGTTGGAGAGCATGAGGGACGAGGAAGCAGTGGAAATAAAATGAGGAAAAGAAATGATGAGACGATTCCGAGCTGAGTGTTGGAGGAGCCGAATCCGAGCTCAGGTCGAAGGAGCTAAATCCGAGCTCTGATACCAAATGGAGCAACCGAATCCGGTTGTCCGTTAGTCGAATCCGACTATCATTGTAATAATGAATATGAATAATAATAATATATTGGATGATGGATAAAATGTACAATGGAGGCTCGCCTTTATAAGCTTTGAGCGTGAAGGGTCACACCCTTTCATATAATTAACTAGTCTATTTAATAATTTATTTTATATTCGTTTCAGTCTTGGTGGTGAAAGAGTGATGAGTCAAGAGTAGTCTTGAGCGGGTGGATGGTTCTCCAGTTTGACACATGGCATCTTGTTGGAAATTTTCCATTTGAATGAGGTTATTAAATTAAGCTATTCTAAAACTCTAAAATCATTTTCCAAAACCCTAATTTGAAATGTTATGTTTAGTGGCCATTCTTACCAGGCCCCGATTTTCCAAATGTTGATTCCATATTTTAAAATTGACCACGCCAAAACCTAGTTTGACCTCTTGGGTATATTTGGCATTTTTCATTGTTTGTTAAAAGCTTAAAAGCTTGATTTTTACTTTTGAATATTGTCCTTGCATGCAAAGAAATGGTAAAAGGTATAAAGATGTCGTTATAAAAAATAAATAAATAAAAGTATCCTTAAACAATAAAAAATTCAAGCAACAACTTATTGGAAGGTTTCCATTTGAATGAGGCTATAAAGTTATGTTATGCCAAAACCTAGTAAAATGATTTCCAAAACCCTTATTTGAATTTTTATGTTTAGCGGCCATTCTTAACAAGCTTGAATTTCCAAACATTGATTCAATATGCTAAATTTGACCATTCCAAAACCTGGTTTGACCTCTTGGGTATATTTGTCATTTTTCATTGTTTGTCAAAAGTCTAAAAGCTTATTTGTCATTTTTCTTTAATTTTTTATAGCTTTTTTTATCACTTGTAAACTCCATTGTTGTAGAGTTTATCACACCAAACAACCAATGAATATGTCCACGATTTGAACCTACACAAGGCACAATTTTTGGCCTTAATAAACTTGGATATCTATTTTGGAACACAAGGGTAGACCACCTAAGTCTCCCCTAGTGACTCCATATGTGTACGCATCATGATTGTTAATGGATATTGAGTACTTACAATGGATGTAGGATATGGATCCTTGATGGTGGAGCTCTCTCACATTAAGAAGAGAGAAAGATGAGACTATACCTAATTTTCATGGTAAATTTACCCATGCATTGTATAAGGTTCATCCATCATTCATACAGTAAGATTCATCCATCATTCCTACAATAAGGTTTTGTATTGGATTATGCTTTCACTTTTGATCTAGAGTTTCATTCCCTCTTATTGGTTGACAAACCAACAAGTATAAGGCAAGATTTTATAATTCCCCTAAGAGTGCTGTAATTCCTTGATGATGAGAGGGAATGCAATAGAGGAATATTTGCATGTGATGAAATTCCTAGTGTTGAAGAAGATGAATATGAACCATGATTGGGTGATCATGAACTAGTGGTAACACCACTTGAACCATATGCAAATTCCCATGGATATGAAGAGGAAAAGTCAAGTTTACAAGTGGATTTGTTGATTCCTTCTAGTAGTGAAGATAAAGTTAAAAAAAGAGAGGAACAATTCACCAATGTGGAATTGAATCAATGTGAGGGTTTATCTTTGGATATCCCCATAATGATTTAAGAATATTTTGATCAGATACCACTGCAACAGTGGGAGCAACTTCTAGTTTAACCAAAATATGATCTTCCTAATAATTAAATTTGACAATGATTCTATAAAAATGGGATTGTTCATATGTAAATGCAGGTGGGTATTGTCCTGCAAAACCAGTTTATTTCCTTCATGATATTGTTATAAATTTTTCTTTCTCTAGGGTTATTGGAGAGACTTTTGCGTGAATATTGTACTAGGAAGCTTCAATTTCATTGCGATTCATGCTACTATTTTGTCTGTATATAGTTTGAAGAATAAAGTATTCGTTCTCTAAAATGTAAAGAGGTATGTAGACCACCAATATTTGTCTTTAAGAGACATGTACAAAGACGTGACTTTTAACATGGTTAGGTGAATGCTTTCCATTCTCTACTGATAGAGCAAGACACTTTGAAACGATCTTAATATCTATAATATTCAGACTTTGATGTAAGTCAGGTCTGATATGTTACCTTAACTTGTTTAAAATGATTAAGCATTAGCAAAAAAGAAGAAAGGTGTTCCTTAAAAGTTAACTTGTCGAGTATTTTGGTCACCTTCTTATGAAGTTCCTCAAGCACTCCTTCTGAAGCTCCACATTCGTCAACAAGAGAGATCTTGTACGCAAAAATTTTGCAACATTCATAGTATTCTTCTTCCAATGTCGCCTCATATGCCTCCAAAATCTCTATAGATATACTTGTATATGAATTCAAGTAAGGTGGAACTATGATTCCAATGCAGTTCATACGTTGATTGGGCTTCAAATTTAGCAATTATCACCTTGTTTCCAATCACACATTTGTCCTTGTAGAAGAGATTGTAGGTTGTTTCCTAGTTTATTGCATTGCAAAGATTATTATTTGTAGATATTGTAATGAAAAGATTGTGAGAAAATAAGATGCATTGTGAGGAGAAACTAGTTGACAGTGTTGGGAAGTTTTTTGTGTGCCCTTGGGACCACATCAAAAGACTTAGAGCATCATTCAAATTTAAAGATCATTTCAAATACAACATCAACGTTAAACTGTAACTTGAAAACAATCAATGTTTTGTAAGTTTTCTTGTATTTCCGGTTCTTGCAATAGTTCTCTTGTAAGTATTAAATAGAAAGTAACTTGAGGTGAATTTGTAAACAGGTGCATTCTCGGTAGAAGTTGACACCCTTCATTTTTTGAGTTGGAATTTTGTTGTATAGATTGTTGTGAAATGGTGGAGGTGCAAGAAACCCTTTATTTCTTTTCTTAGTCCTTAAATGGATCTGGAAAATTATTAGATTTACTAAACACTCTAATACTCACCGTTGTTAACAACATAGTCTCCATCGACAAGAAAACACTCAGTATGCTTTAACTTGTCTACAAGATTCACAAAAGATGGTTAAATTTCTTCATCTTGAATCACAACTCCAACATGAGGAAATACAACATAAGAATCAACATTTTGAACATTTTGTTAAAAAAGAATCAGTATCCTAAACATATTCAAATCAATGATGCCACTCCTAAAGAAAATGAAGATGAAGCTTGTCATACATAGGTTCCACTTGCACTTCACAAGCCCATCATCATACCTTGGGAATAAATCGACCACAACAAGCATAGAACCAGTCATGGATATGGAAATGAAGTGTCTTTTCACAGTCCCAATTATTCAAACCTATCTAGTTTTAGAGTGCTCATTTATGTCCGGAATTGGCTCAATGTGTTCACAGCAAAGCAAATATCTGGTCTCGTATTCGTCAGGTGCATTAAGGAACAACTCATCTAACGATACATCGTGGCATCAACTGTCTTTGATGAAGCATCACTCAATAGCTTCAGGTTTGATAACATAGGTGTAGTCATGGCCTTGCAGTCCATCATCCCGAACTTCTTCAGGATCTCCACTCCATACTTCCCTTTTCCAAGGGAGATTCCATCTGCAAGAATCCTCTTCTTCCAACTTTAATGTGTTCCTCTTTTTTGTCAGGAACAAGTCATCGACATATAACAAGAGCATCGCTGGTCTTCTGCCTTCAACCTTGAAGCAAAGGTTGGAGTCCGCTTTACTCTCAGTAAAACCTAGAGCCATCAGTAAGTTGTCCATCCTGTCGTACCATGTCAAACCTCAGGATCTTTTGCGGTCACTCCCTCTGAAGTGGAGCATCATTCTCCCTCTGCCTTTCATACTCTATGTGTTGAAACATTATGTATTGGAGTGACAAGTAGATTCCTCTGCTACTATTATTCTATGTATCCATCTAGGGTCACTGGATACCAAGATCCCCTATCTTGAAGATGTTCTTCTCACACCCATGTCTGAGCTTGTCATCCTCTATAGTATTTCATCTTCAACCTTGTAGCAAAGGTTTAAATATTCATCATTCTAGGTGATCTTCAAGCTCCTCGTGTATGTGTTATCCCATGGGTGTCTTCTGAGCTCGTAGAAGGCCTTCTTTAATTTACACACATGAGTATGCCTGTCATGTGTCTTAACTTCCAATGGCTACAAATGTCTCTTCGTAGTCTATGCCTTCTTTCCATAAGAAGCCTCATGCTACGAACATTTCCTTGTATCCCACGATGTTTCCATCTACTACATGATGGAACTACGAACTTCCCTTCAGGTATCGATACTGTATCCTAGACATCATTCTTCTTGAACTGGTACTCTCCTTCCCTTTCTTATTGGCTACTTCTTCATAGCTGGAAGGATTTGTATCAATGATGTCGCTCAACAGTGTCACATAACTGCATTCGTCATATTATTCTTCATTCTTTGATTATTTCTCGAACTGTCGTCACTTGTTCTTTGGAACAAGTCTCATCCTTCTTTTCTTGTAGGCAATTGTACATGATCTTTCCTACAATTCAAATGCATTAGTTGTATGGTTAGAAACATTTCATACGACATATTCATAATGGAGAATTCTTATGCATAAAGATATGATCATGCAACTATTTTATCCAATACAACATTCATCCATATCTTACAGAAACTTTCTAGATGCCTTCCATCTCTACCAGGACAACATTGAGATTGTGCACTAATCCAATATGTAAGCAAAGAGGTTTCATTCTAGATAAGTAGCAATGGGGAGTTGTATAGCACCATGGGATACTTACCCATCACATGCATATTAGTAGTACATTGTCATCAATGCAAACATATAACACATCAACTCAATATAAACAAATGCATAAAATAATATCATGAAATGACAAATGAATACTTATCTTTATTTGTTTCATGGGTAGACT
>LPNX010673855.1:711855-733358 GCA_001517045.1 Pseudotsuga menziesii | reverse complement strand
TCTAGAGATTGAATTATAACTAAAGTTGCGACACTTAATTAATTATTTAATTACCAATGGTCAAAATTGTAACAAATGTGATTAAGGAATATTATTCAACATCCTTATTAAGAATAAGGTCCTAAACCCATTCATGCATTAAAATTTGTATTAACTTCGAAACCACATATATTAGAAAAAAAGGAGTATTGTTGTTATAATTTTTTTTGCAAACTAAGTTAATTTTTGGTTTTGTTACGTGTGCGCTTTTGGTGAGGCTGAAAAGCAATAAAATCACAAATCAAGAAACTTATGTAGGTTGTCACCTACAACCACACCACAACCATAGAGAAACAAAAGGACATGTCAGTCTCCACTACTTATGGGACATGACCTAGCTCTCCATTCCCATTTCCTGGCTTCTTGTGTGAGAACCTGGACTACTAGAGTCATAGAATGGAAGCAAAAGAAGACAACTAGACTAACTCTAAGTCTCAATATACTCCCAATACTACCAACATTCCCAACATGGTTAGATAACACAAGTCACATGGTCCAAAGATCAAGATTAACTTCAACAAGGAGAGGGCATATAAATTTATAGTACAAGGAGGCCAACTCTAACCCAAGGGGATTAAATTAAATTAGAGAGAGGTAAGATTTAAGATTAATCATGGAGACTTAACTTGAATTAGTGGAGTGGTGGCTTAGTTAGGAGATTCCCTTTCCTAAATTAGCACCATGGAGAGGAGTTACCAAAAACCAAGGAGTGGATCCATAAAGAGCACATGGAGGCACACTAATGCATAAGGGGGGGTTACAAAACATCAAGGAGGGATAAATAGGTGAGAGAAGACATCCAATAGGGTCATACATATCATGGATGCAAAAAAATAGGATCATCAATGCATAGTGTAAGAGTGGAAGCTATAAAATAGCTTACAACCCCTAAAAACTAGGAAAACGGTTCATAAATGACAAAAAACACATAAATGTGAGGGAATCTCTTCCCAATGAGGATCCCCTAGGAAAGAGGGGCCCACTAATGTGTTCAAAATATGCACTATTAACTCCATAGTCCATAAATATCAAGAATAGAGTTCATTGTACAAGGTTTGGGTGACCAACATTATTAATGTCCCCAAGGTGTAAATATGAACTAGGATAGACAAGATTAAGCCAACAACAAGTTATAAGGTGCTAGGGATGTCCTCATTACCCCTCACTTTGTGGAATCCATGGTCCCCCATACTCTTTTAGTTTCCCTTGCAGAGCCAGTTATTTATTTAATCAATAGTAACAACATTCAAAGATAGCAATGATTTCATTAATAACATTAATATTAATAATAATTCCAAAGTCCAAAGTAACATTATCAAACAATGATCATAAGTCCTTAATCACATTAACCATGCAAATGAACATAAGTCCACATCCATATAAAATATCATAAGTCCATAATGCAAAAGAACATAAGTCACATGAAATATCACAAGTTTGGGGCTTAACAACTTGGGTATTACATCCCCCTCCCCCTTAAACAATGCATCGTCCTCGACGCATATTACATACATATCACAAATTTTTAAAATAGATGATGGTATGATTCCCTCATGGCATCCTCTAGCTCCCAAGTCGCACCCTTAGGACTATAATGGGTCCATTGGACCTTTACCTGCCTAATTTATCGATTCTGGAGCAGCTTGACCTTACTGCCTAAAATGACAACACGTTGTACCGAAAAATCCCCTTCTGGTTCCATTTAGATCGCATTGCAATCAGTTGCATTGTTAGCATTAGGTATATACTTTTTCAATAAAGACACATGAAATGCATTATGTACTCGAATGCAAGCTGGTAGAGACATCTCATAAGAAACAAGTCTTATCTTAGCTAAGACCTCAAAAGGTCCATAGTATCTGGCAGCTAGCTTGGAGCAATTTCCCAAGTTTAAGGAGCTCTTCTTGGGTCTAACTTTCAAAAACCCTAAACCCTCCAACTTGAAACTGTCTAGCGGTCTTGTTCTGATCTGCATAGATTTTTTTCCTTTCTTGAGATACCTTTGGATTCTGCTTTATCTTAACCATATGATACTCCATATCCTTTAATAATTATGGTCCAACAATGACTTTGTCTGTTGGGTTATCCCAACTGATGGGAATATTGCACTTCCTTCCATACATGGCCTCGAAAGGACTCATATTCAAACATGAATGATATCCATTGTTATAAGCAAATTCCACCAATTATAAATATTCTTCCCACTTATATGGTTGATACATCACTTACATCCTTGACATATCTTCAATCACTTGGTTAACTCTTTCTGTTTGTCCATCTACCTGAGGGTGGTATGTTGTACTCATGTTTAGACTTGTACAAAACCCCTTGAACAATCCTTTCCAAAATTTAGAAGTAAATTTCGAAACTCTCTCGATACTATAGATTTCAGAATACCATGCAATCTGGCTATTTATTTCATGTAAATATCTGCAATGTGAGTTTCCTTGTGAGTTGTCTTTACCGGAATGAAGTGTGTTTCCTTAGTCAACTTATCTGCCACAACCATGATAGCATCATTTTGAAATCTCGTCTTAGGTAACTTGGTGATGAAATCCATCGTCACTACGTCCCATTTCCATTATGGTATTGGTTAAGGCTGGAACAATCCTACTAGATGTCGATACTCAACTTTAAGTTTTTGACATTCCAAGCACCTAGTTATATATTCTGCAAAGTCATTCTTCATCCCTGGCTAGTGTTATTGTTTTCTTATTGTTGCTATTGTTTATGATAACCTGAATGTCCGACATAAGGAAAAACATGCATTTCGTTTAGAACCATATCCCTTGTACCTCCAGCATTAGGAACATAAACTCTATCTCTATGCATGAAGATCCCATTTTCTTCAAACATACACTTATCAAAATTATGTGGAATTTTCTATTGTTGCAACCCTTCTTTTACCTATTGATAAAGTTCGTCTGTAACACTAGATTCAATGATCTTATCCTTTAAATCTGATGTGCTAGTGTTGATAGTTGCTACTTGCATCACATGTATCTTCCTACTAAGCCCACCGGGTACTTTATTTTCCTTACCTTTGATATGATTGATGTCAAATTCATATTCACATAATAACTCCATCCACCTCCTCTATCTTGCATTCAAATTAGGTTGCTCAAACAAGTATTTTTACCCGTCATGATCAGTTCTCAACTCAAACTTTTTACCCATTAGATAATGTCTCCACATCTTCAAAGCATGGATGATAGTTGTAAGATCTAAGTCATGGGTGGCATAGTTATTCTCATGTTCCTTCAAATTTCTAGATTCATAACTGATCACATGTCCATCATGCATCAATACTCCACCAATGCATTGTTTACAATCATCAGTGCACACAACAAAGTTTCCTTCAGGATATGAAATATTTCGAACATGTGCACTAGTAAGCATTTCCTTGAGCCTTTGAAAACTATCTTCACACTTAGAAGTCTAGTGAAACTCTACACCCTTCTTATGCAAAGATGTGATAGGATGAGCTAACTTCGAGAATCATTCGATGAACCTTTGGTAGTACCCAACTAATCCCATGAAAGATCTTAATTTTGATACATTCTTAGGTGTTGGCCATTCCATAATGGATCTTATCTTTTTAGGATCTATTGAAACACCTTCTTCACATATGATATGCCCTAGGTAGTGGATTCTTCCTTAATATAAAGAGCACTTGCTTAATTTGGCATAAAATTGATGTTCTCTAAGCACTTGCATTACTAACCTTAGATGTTCTTCATGTTCTTCTTTTGTCTTGGAATAGACAATGATGTCATCCAAGAATACAATCACAAATTTATCTAAGTATTATTTAAGACTCCATTCATTAAACACATGAATATTGTTGGTGCATTTGTTAAACCAAAAGGTACCATTGTGAACTCATAATGTCCATACCTTGTTTTGAATGTTGTTTTACTGATATCTTCATTCTTAATTCTAATTTGGTGGTATCCCAACCTCATATCTTTGAAAACACCTTGGATCCTCTCAACTAATAAAACAAGTCATCAATTCTTGGTAAGGGGTACTTGTTTTTAACCGTTGCTTTGTTCAACTGCCTATAATCTATGCAAAGTCTTAGAGTTCCATCCTTCTTCACAAATAACACAGGGGCTCCCCAAGGTGAAACACTGGGTCTTATGTAACCTTTCTTTAGTACCTCTTCTAACTGCATATGTAATTCCTTTAAATATGGAGTACTCATTCTATAAGGTGCTTTAGATGAAGGTATTGTTCCTAGAACAAAGTCGATAGAAAAATCAATGTCCCCCTTAGGAGGAATTCTTGGCGATTATTGAAATGTATCTGCAAACTCTTGTAGGTTTGGATATCCTGTAGTTATAAATCTTTTCCTTCTTTTGACTCTCCCACATGAATTTCATATAATTGGCACCCTTTTCTAAGACATTTACTCAATTGTAGAACTGAGACCTGGCTTAGGGATATGGGTCTAATTATATCTTCGGATCTCACTTGGTTTCCTTCTTCATCCAAATAAGTATAATTTTTATTATAACAATCCAGTATGGCATGGTGTGCATCCAACCAATCCATGCCATTCAATACATCATATGACCCCAAGGGTATGATGTTTAAGTATTCAAAGGTTTTCAATCCCTTCATTGTAAAGGACACATCTTTACAAATTATGTGATTTTTTGTAGTCTGCACCTATGTAGAGCAGTAATGTAGTGTGATGGTCCTCGTGTGGACTAGTTCCCTGGAATAGTGCATGTGAACCTCTCCACCTTCTTCTAATTTGATGCCAGATAGGAGAAGAAATGTTGTTGTTTTTGCAACCAAAGTTGCATCTTTCGAACCTCTATGACTATATGTAAGAGTTCAACTTGCGATGCCATGCCCTGGGGGATTTTTTGAGCCCATATAATGGATTCCTCAACTTGCATGTCAAGAGAGAATCATCAATGTACCCTTTAGGCTTTTCCATGTATAATTCTTCTTCCAATTTACCACGTAGAAAGTTAATTTTGTGTCTTCTTTCTCAAGGAAGAGAGACATGATCCATTGTCTCATTGTTCTTCAGTGACTCATATTCCTTATTAATGACTGCTTTTTTTGGTGAATCATAGCAAGCCACTTTGCAGAACTATTGATCAAACCTCTCCATTATGTAATATCTCTCTGGGAGTTTATAGCACCTCTATGGGAGAAGTGAATTTGCATGACATAGCACAAGGCTCTCATCTTGAAACTGAGACATGGTTCTCATTTTGTTAGATGAATCTCCATCCATGTTTTGAGCAGCCTCAATGAATTTTGGGGCCCATTTAGTCCTTGGATTGGGAGCAAGAGTTGGATCTTGATCTGGATCTACTTGAGCTTCATTCTCAATATCAAGACCTTTATCTTCTTGACCCTCATCTTCGAACTTTAAATCTGAGACATAAGTAGAGACATCATCATATGAAAATGGTTTAGGTAGAATGATTTTACCTTTCTTTTTAAATGGTTGCAGAGATTACACTAGATTTGAGTATGGAAAAAAAGTGAGAACTCATATGCCTTGGAGGCATGGTTTGCAATACCTTTCACTATCAGCTTCTCAGTAGAGTTATCTAAGATCTCCACTGAGTCAGGTTTAAATACAACTCACTTTGGTCAGCATGTATGAGTCATCTGATATACAGACAACATATTTGCTTCTAAGGAGGGCACATATAAGACACTTTTGAAGCCATGTTCCAATTTATTGTACCCTTCCTTTAAGCTTAGATATCAGTGTCATCTCCCATGTGAATATTTGGACCATCAGTAAGATTTAATCAAGAGAATGATTCTTTGTATGCAACCATGTGGTTGGAGGCTCCTGAATCAATGAGGAAGGCTTGAGATTTATAAAATCCAGCCTTCAGTGCATGTCATCTCTCATGATATTCAGTCTTGTCTCCATAATCAACCTTCCTTACGCCTTTAGGGAGGGCACTATTATGTTGTTCAAGGAGTCTTGACATTTGATATATGTTTTTCTTTATAAAACCTTTCTTTGTATGATTTCCTTTCCTACAGTAGGAGCACTTGCCCTTATCAAACTTATCGTGATTGTCATTCTTAGAGCCTAATATGGGATTCCATCACATCTTCTTCATCATTCTCGTGCATTCTCCTACAATCCAAGTACCAGTTGGGCTACCACTGCAGCTTCATGACCTCCATGATATTGTTGTATTCTAACTTCTTCCACATCATTCACTCAACCAATGGAATCAAAAGGCTGGTCTACTAGAGATTTAGAAATTTGAGTAAACGCTACAAGGAAAACATCCCATTGGGTTATAGCGAATGTGTTTAGGTGTTGCAAAATTGGAAAAATTGTAAAAAACCTCTGCGACCACCTTTTGTCTTTGTAGCATATGTTTTGGTGGAGGTTATAATGGATATTCAATAGGTGGGGTTATAATGGATATTCAATTAAACTAAAAAATTATGTGTGGCCATAGGTTATAACATAGTTTTTTTTTTCGTTAGATGTTATTAAATTTATTATCCGCACCCTTGCACTTGTTATAAATGATTCACACCAATGTGTATATATATTGTAAATGCACCAGTGTGTGTGACATTTACATCAACACTAGTGCATAATGTATTATATAAAAGAACTAGTGCGTTTTAATTCTATAAATGCATGAGCATTGATGTTGTAATATACCTGCATTGTTGTATGTTATGTGTTATAAAACCTAGTGCATATATAATCCCCCAAAAACACTGATGCATAAATTTACTTTAGAGCACCAGTGTTGAATGTTTATTTATAAGCATTGGTGCTTATTTTTTGGTGAAAAGTCATCAATGCTTTTTTGTAACAATAATTGTTTTTTTTTGTAAAATGCACTCGGGCTAAATGTTTGTTTAAAAACACTAGTGATTATTTTTTGTAACAAGAACTAGTGTTTTTTTTGTTAAAAAACACTAGTGCGTATTTTTTGAAAAAAACACTAGTTCTTATGTTCAGAAAAAAATAACATTGGTACTTCAGTTACATTCAGTTACATGAAGAGCACCAATTTTTATTCTATGTGAAAGAGCATCGACAGATAAAATTGGGTATGGTTTAGTGGTGATTTTTGCCATATTGTGGATTAGCAATTTTTTTCTTTAATATTTTGTATTTTTTACAAATTTTCAATGAATCATTCGATAATGAAATATTTTTTATAATAATATTTATTTTTATAACTTGTTTATAACATTTGGATATACAAGATGATTACATATTTGTTTATTGTAACCATGTTAAATCATTCGTATATTTAGCATTTGAACTAATTATCACAAAATCATTTTTTTTAAACATTAACTTTTATATTTTAATTGTTGTGTTTTGATAAGCATGCTAATTGCATTTTTGTTCATTGTCACAATGTAATTCACTCATATATTTAATCAATAAAACATTTTGTGACATTTGAGAATGTTGTATAAGAAGTAACCCATTTTATTATATATAAATAAGAATCCAAAATATGGGAAAAATAAAGGTCCTCAACAATCAAAATGTCATTTTGACATTGTTATGATTATTGAGAACTTATCCCCATCCAATTAATATGATATGTCCACATTGAAAGAAATGTTTGTTTTTCATAGATAGAAATTACAAAATATACAAGCAATAACAACATTCAAAAGTATTGTTCATCTTTCGTTGCTCGAATTATTGTAGTCGCTTGAGCTACTTCCATGCTTCATCTCTTCATCACCTTCAAGGGATATTGTACCTAAGTTATTTGAAATGTTTTGATGAGTGATTTCATTTCATTTCATATTTTGATGTTCCATCTACAAGCATAAAAATAAAATGTGATGAATATATCTAGATTTATAGATATCATATAACGTATATAATTGCATAAATGAAAAAGTGTACTAGTTCAACGAGTGAACCATAAAATTATCACATATTTTCGAAGCCAATCCTAATGTCGTGTGTCAGTCAATCCTTTCTTGGCTCCACTTCATATTTTGTTTCCTATGAGTTTCATGCATCGTGTCCATATAATTAAAGTTTCTTATTGTTTCTTTATTTATAAAGTAAGGGACATAAAATAGGATAGTTACTTACAAATTGTTCAATTAACCCTTGATACCCCAACATATAATCACAACCCTTACTTAATCCAATGTCAATCAAATGATCGCACGACTCTTTGTCGTATGTTAGTTTCTGTTATGAAACATTCATGTACAACTTTAAATTAGTTAAACATCACATGGAATATGAAATATGAAGCAAACCACAAGTTCTCACAAACTTTGCAATCAACCCTTTTTTGCCTTGTTGTCTCGTCTTATGTGTTGAATGGGTGCCATTTTCTTTTCTTTCCTCAACAAAAACTAAATAAAATTGAAAATTAGTATTTTATGCGATGCATCCTTGTGAACTGATGGTTGTGGCTAATGAGTAAATGCACCAACTATCATACAATTGAGAGAGGGTGTTGTAGTTTCAAACAAACTCAAGATTCAACAACCATTACATTCCATCAATTATTCAATAAACGAATTACAATGTTGTATGAGTATATAATTTAATGAAATATTGCACATTATCTCGCAATTGAAACAATAAAAAAAATTCAAGCATAGAAGGAATTCACACAACTATTAATCACAATGAATACATAGATTTTACCCTCGAAACCCAAACAAGAAACTGACTTTGAATGGTTGCTCATTTTTTTTTTGCAATTGAAGGGGACTACATTGCAACTCGTGGCTCTCTTGACCATTAGAAAAATTACCTAGCAAGGATTTTACTTTTCCTCCTCTGCCCCTATGCAAAAATACCCTTCCTAATTCAAATTACAAGAAGATATAGGTAGGTTGGGGCAATGGAAAAACCACGCATCCTCGTCCTTTGATTTCCCATTCCTCTTTTTCTCTCTCTCTCTCATCTTCTTTCACTTAATTTGATTGTTTCTAATGCTTGCATTGTCTCTTCTTTTTCTTCAACCCTCATTAATTATATAATTGCTTGAGGACATGGAGACTTACAAACATTCTTTTTTTGGTCAAATTCATTTTAGATAGTTAGACATTATAATGTAAATAATTAATGGATTCATTTGACTAAAATAACCCCATCCACAACCCATAATAGCATATGAGCCAACTCTCACTTTTTTCTTCAGAACCTATGTTCCATGTTAGAAGCTCACTTATTTTTGGAAATTATACAACTAAAGCTTTCCATTGATTGGATGCATTTCCTATGGATTATTTTGGATTTCTTATCAAATCCATAAAAGAAACTAAAGCAATAATTTTTTGTTCTAAAACATCTCTCCACAAACCCCTTTCGGTCGATATCTTACAAATATTATTTAATGCTAAGGACAAACCAAAGAAATGCACATTTTTTAAACCCCACCCCCCATATCCCTTTGGCATTGCAATTGTTTTATATTTAACAAATGTGATGCAATAATTTTTACAATTTGCAAACTATAGAAATTTATACACATATTCCCGATGGCCTTTAAAACAACTTTGGTAATAAATGTGAGTGAATGCCAAAATAATAGGATAGCCTCTAACATATGTTTAACCGTAGTCAACCAACCACTAATTGGAAACCATTTATATTCCAATTATTTATGTGTTCTAATTAACCAACCTCGATACCGTTAGCCACAACCATTTGATTTTATTAAGAAACTTAAATATTCAACTCCTTCCTAGAAGTTTACCTCTTTGAATGGAAATCCCAACAATAATATTTGAACCACCTTTACCACCAAACCGTTGAAACATATGCTGATTTTTGGAAAATTATCTTCATTTTTGTGGCTTTCCCATGCAAATATAAAATTTACTTCAACCTAATAGATTCTATGAATGCCCCATTTATAAATAATAAGATATCATCAACAAACACAAAGTGGGTAAGATTACAACAATGGTATATCCTCACCGCTATAATAATAACAATTATTTTTCCCTCCCTACTGCCTTGCTTAGGTCCTCTACCACAAAAGGAATAACAATGAACATAAAGGACAACCTTGGTGAAGACTTCATGACAGATGGAAGGAATTTGCAGCTAAGCCATTGATAAGAAGAACACAATATGTTGAAGAGACACACTACATAATCCACCTCATTATAAAGAAAGTGAATCCCATAAGCAAAAGGCTTAAGTATAGCTAATTGGTTTAATCACATGCTTTTGACAAATTCAATTTCAAGATCGATGTGGGGGTATTTTTAACTTTGATAGAATGTGTAACCTCTTATGTTGCACAAATTGCTTCATAAACTTGCTTTTATGCCAAAAACCCAAATTGTTCATGTGATTTATAACATTTAAGAAAATCCTTTTGACCCTAATAACCATGACCTTTGAGATAATTTTATACAAACATTTGCATGGGGAAATGGGCCCATACTCACCAAATGATTTTGGTTTGTCCTTTTCGATATTAAATACAATATTATTGCCGTTAGGGAACTTTAAACCATTCCAAAACTTTTAATCTCCGCGATCACTTTGAGCAACTTATTCTCCAATAACTCATCAAAACCAATAAAGAACTCAACAATCCACCCATCCGACCTTGGGTTTTATCTTTTTTTAAACGACATCTAAATAGTATGCAACTCATCAAAATGTCGTATCAGTAGTCATAAAATCAACGCTCAACATTGTGTCACATAAATTTGCATGAGTGAAACATGCCATGATTGCAGTCGTCATTTCAATCTACGTGAACAACCATATATATTCCTGTGCAATTCCATTTTTCACTGACTTGTGTGAGAGTCTTCACACAATAAATATTGACCATTGATCCTTGATGTCGTGAATGGTCCAATTTATGGAGTGGAAATTTCATTACGCATAGGTCAATAATGTTGGTTTTGCGAGATGGATTCTCCACCATCCATCTCTCCTCTTTGGATCTTACAACTATATTTGATTGGGATGTTAACTTGCATGGAGGTCACATCCACATTTAACTCAGAATCTATTTATTAATTGCGCTTTCAAGGGCATTTTCATGGTTTTAATGCCTCTGGTTTTTTACATTGATTATGGGGACGATACATTGGACTATTTTAAGAAGCCATCCATTCACTTTAATGAACCATTAAATTGAACCTTGAATTATTAAATGGCATTGTATATTGGAATGAGGAAGAAAAGATAATAACATGTAAAACATCGAGGGAAAAAGAAAGAAAGAAAGAAAGAGGAGGTCTCCTTGTATGGGATAGGGGTAATGTATAAGAGAGGAGACCAGTGTAAGAGGAAGGGGGAATTATGCATGAATAAACAGGTGGAGGCATATAGAAAAGAGATGTGCAAGAAGGCACAAGGGGATAAAGGAGGCCAAAATCCAAGGAGAGGGTCTATGGGAGCAGATAAAGCCAAGGTAAGAATAGAGGGGTCGTAAGTGAGGGACCTCATTATTGTTTTAAAGGAGGCCACACATCACAAAATTAAAGGGGTAGATATAAAACAAAGAGATGAGGTCAAAGCATAAAAAGAGGGTAGAAAGAGAAGAGAGTAGGTGGTTGGCTCAAGAATACAACGTGAAGATAACATAAGGGTGTAAAGAAAAACAAAGCAAATAAAATTGAGAGGAGATACACAATAGAAAGTGGCTAAGGAAAAGGATAAGAAGAAAGATAAGGAAAATAAGAAGAATAATAGAGGAAGATTGAGATGATCTAGAATAAAATTGCAGCAGCCACAAGTAAAATGATTTGCTTTCAATTATTTTGAGAAATTCAATGTAATTCCTAATTGAGACATAGAACAATAGGCTCTAAGTTTTAGTAACAAATAATTGAAAGGTCTTTGAGCTCTTGTGATTATGGAGAAGGAGAGCCCTCTGAGGCCAATTATGTGTATTGTTTAAATTCTCTTAAGATTAATAGAAGGCAAATGAGCCCATAATTTTAATCTTATGTTTGGATGGGTACTTAAATTCCTATGGGTTTGTGAGTTTGAATGGTGGTGCATTTGAGCAACAATTTAAAACATAAAAAAACATGACATGACGTGTCCTTTGTTGTGTGTCTTTTCATTTGAGCTATGGCCTCTATGAATATTAGAGCATGTTGTGCTCTCATGTATTTTCATTTTGTGGGTTGAATTGCTAATTATGGGTGAATCTAGTTTGAGGATGAGTGTATTTTGAACATTTGTAGAAGGCATTGAGGCGCCCTTGTTGTCAAGTTGGTATTAGAGTAGGAGTATCGTGTAGAATCTGTTTATCCTATTGAAAAGGAAACTCTACAATTAAGGTTGTGGGTAGAGTTGCAAGGGAACAAGAACAACTCCAACTTGGATGGGTAGACGCTGTTGAAAAACTTTGAAGTTGTGGGCAGTTGCAGAGGAAAAATCCCATTCCAAGTTTGAATATTTACATGCAAACTGAATTATACAAGAAGGTTGAGAGAATAATAGTTATAGCAAAAGGAGGCTGGGTAGAACTACTATAGAAAGGTTAATTGGAGAAGTTGATAAGTGGATATATGTGAATCCAACTAAAACAATGAGATTAGATAGAGCTATACAATCTAAGAAGAAATTGTACATTGAGGAGGTGGAGGGATGGCATACAAAAGAAGAATTATGATTGGGAGTTTCAATAGAAGAAGCTCCCATGAGAAAGAGACATTGAATGAGATAATTGAATGCATGAAAGATATAAAGTATAAGCTAGAAGCTTTGGAGGCAACTCAAGTGTTGAAGACATGGAAGAGAGATGTCACCCATGAGGGATCTTGTTATTTTTAAAAGAGACCGCATAACAAAAGGAAAGGGGGCGAGGTAAAATTAATAAAGGAGGCTACGTATGAGGAGAAGTAGAAGGAGAGGGAAAAATGAGAAGAGAGTAGGTGATTGGCTTGAGAAGGTAACATGAAGATAAAATAAGGGTGTAGAGAAGAACAAGGTATAGGAAATTGGAGGAGATAAAAAGAAGAAAAATGACAAGGATAGGGAGAAGAAGAAGGAGAAAGAAAAGAAGAAGAAGAGGAGAGAAAGATTGAGAAGAACCAAAAGAAAGTTGTAGCAATCACATGTTTTTGGGAAAATTAGTGTAATGCCTAGTTGAGACTTCGACTAGAAAGCTTGAAGTTTTAGTGATGAAGAATGGAGATGTATTCGAGCCCATGTGATTATTGAGGAGAAGATCCATTTGAGGCCATTTATGTTTATTGTATAAATTTTATGAAGATTAATAGAAGGTTGACGAGACCAGAATTTTAAGTCAAGGTCTTGTGTTTGGATGGCTACTTAAATTATTGCGTGTTCATGAGTTTGAATGGTGGTGCCCTTGAGAAGTGGTTTAAAAAAGAAAAAAAATGGGACTTGTTGTGTGCATTTTCATTTTGTTGTGGCCCCTATAAATTTTAGAGCCTACCATGCTCTCATGTATTGTTAGTCCGTGGGTTTAATTGTTGGTTGCAGGTGAAGCCAATTTGAGGGTGTGTGTATTTTGAATATTTACAGAGGGGATTGAGGCCCCCTCTGCCATCATTGTGTTCCTTTTCTAAAATATCCATTAGATATCCATCCATCATGTAAATTAGCCTTTATGTGCCATACATTTGTAGTGAAATGTTTTGAGCATTCTTTAACCATGTGTCCATACAATGACATTGGACATAGTGAAATGAGACTTTGTTATATTAAAAAATATGAGGAAAACTCTTGTCTACCACCATAATCTCCAAATCATTTACCAAACGCTTGATGATATAAACTCACAAAACTTGAGCAACCATCCAACAAGGGTTAGTCCAAAATGAGTGTTCCACCTCCAAAAATCTTCCTAAATAATCCCCTAAAGTAGTGATAAGATTCTCCAACCAAAATTCAATAGGTAGTGTTGACAATTTGATGCAAATTGGGCTTTTATAGTCTATCCAACAAGGTTTATTTTAGATCTAGTGCTCTATGTGTGGGTTGTTGAAGCCCTTGGCCATCTTAGTAGTTTCAAAGTTGATCTAGAGCTAATTCATAGGATCCCTCTCCTAAAGCCCAAAATTGGGTAGTTGGTCAATGCCCATTTTATCGATGACTCTTCCTTGATAATAATTGAAGAGAAAACCTCCTAGAGTAAAAAAATGGGTTATTTGGACACTTTTTGTATAGCGTTAAGGTTGAGCATTCAATGGTAAAAACCTGATGCTATTGATAAATCCAATGGCAGATGTTAGCTTTGTTGGCCTCCCAAAATTGGTTGTGGATTCAATTGAACTGGGTATTAAGATTTGTGAACATTCGTTTTTCCTTGCTGGATTTTCCTCGAGATCTTTGGGAGGTTGCAGTCTAGAGGGTGGATCACCAAACCTTTAGCTTAAGTGGAAAATTTTAGATTTGCACTCAAATCATTGCTATGACTCGTGTATTACTCCTCTTGTTGTGTTTCTTCTCAACTAGCCTACTGATGCCTATATAAAGACCTTAGAAAGTTTATATGGGCCACATTTAATAAAGGGAAAGGGTTTCGTCATTTGAACTAAGCATTGTGCTACACCCCAAGGAAGTTTAGGGACCTAGGAATTATTCGCAGCAAGGTCCAGGCCCAAGAATTGTGTACAAAATGGGTCACTTGAGCTAAACAAGGAAATGAAGCCTAGAAGGTTGTCTTAAGGCACTAGATCTAGCAAGGGTTGTTGATTCATAAGGAAAATATATCCACTCAATTTTTTTAAGAGGTAATAATTTGTAAAACGAATCACACTCCTTCATATATGTTAGGGATCCATTAATGAAAAGGGATTGACAAAAGTTCATATCCAATTACCATAGTTATGGATATATGTGCAATCCAAATTCCTCTCGTAAAACCCCCTTCTTTAAAATGTACTCAACAAGGGGATATATATGAATCGCTCAGGACGATTATTTGCAGTAACTTATAGTCATTTAAAAAAAAACATGGAATTTAGACTAAGGTTGTGTATTATTTCATTTTTTTAGTTTTTAAATGTCTATTTTTTAAGATTAATATTGGTCTAGTGGAGATGAGGTTGCCTTCGGTTCATGTGCCCCAGGACCCAGCGGTGTCATTGATATCAACAATGCAATATTGGGTGTTGGAAAGGTTACATTAAAGTTGGTTTTTGTGCCAGGTGTTGTGGCAATTGGTTGACGTCGGGCACCTTGAATGAGCTTTGGCTTGCATTTTTAAGTCTACATGGTGTGTGTCGATGCGTGGTGGTATTTTGAAAATAGAGCATGTGATCAGATCGCCACGAGCTTAATGCAATGTCTGACGGGTGTTAATGACAAATTCATGCATCGTTTGGCAAGGATTAATTATCGATCCTTCTATCTTGTTTTGGAATTTTCTCTGCAACTTTGTTCCTATCTTCACTCCACTGTTTAGTCAGTATTGTATGTTTCAACATTTCTCTGTGCGCCTTCAGGAATTTACGGAAACGAATACCAATTAGGGTTTTACGCGTTGCAATTACGTCAAGGTAAAATAACTTCTCCAGATGATGCAAAGTTGTATATTCTTTGGTCTTATAGTATATTATTAACTGTATATTTTCTTTTCCATTTTACAGGTGGGATTTCATGGCTGCAGAGAATTGTTCCTAGTTGCAGAGGATTGTGCCTAGCAGGTGTTTCATGTATTATGGTTAGCTTGAGTAAGCTTGTTCAGAATCATCAAACCTTGAATGTTGTCGCTATTCATGTAATTTGAGCTTTTTTCGATACTGTAACTGTATTAGTTTCATGGTTATAGGTTATCCATACTAATTTCAACATTGACGAAAACAAATATCGATTAGGGTTTCCTACATTGCAATTACATCAAGGTAAAATAACTTCAGATGTTAGGCAATTGTCTATTCTTCAACCTTCTATTATATTATTAATTATCTATTTTCTTTTCCATTTTGCAGGTGGGATTTAGTGGTTTCAGGGAATTGTGCCTAGTTGCAGAGGATTGTGCCCAACATGTATTTCATGTATTGTGATTTGAGCACGGGTAAACTCGTTCGGAACCATCAAACCTTGGATGTTGTCGGTATTAATGTGATTTGAGTTATGCTTGGTACTGTAACATTTTTGATATCATACACCGAGGAGAAAAAAGTTCTATCATTGTTGTTGTTGCTTGCGGGCCATCCATGCAAGCGTGGCAAGATGCATGCTGAGAACATGGTAAGATGCATGGGTTTGTATGTTTTTCTAAACTCTCGTTAGAGACACTTGCACCGGTAGTATCTCTAAGTAAGTATTCGTTGCTCTGAAACTAGTTCCATATCCCTTAATGGTCCAATAAACATGTGGGGACCTGAATATTAATAAACCGACAAACTTATAGAATCAGACATTATGCCTGATCGTGGTGGCTAATACAATTATGCATTGCAATTATTCCAATTGATTATTGCATTAGATTAATGTTGGTCTCGTGCCAATAGGTATCCTACGATCAATGCATAGGAACCTATTGCATAGACCATTTTTCTCTTCGCTCAGCTATGTAGAGCTGATTTATTTTTTTGAATAATAATAAGTATTTACAAAGAAAATGTACAATCAACATAAAAGAATCGAAAAATTGAATACAATTAATTCATGCAACTAAAAGGTAATAAAAACATCTTTTCTCAAACCCTAAATCAATGGAAATCGACTAAAACCAATCTTGATTCAAGCTACAACAAAGGGTTAAATCAAGCATCAAATGAGAGCTAGAAGCATTCAAAGGACTAACACAAATCTTTGGAGTGCAAATTCTTTGCAAGACAATGTCTTAGAAATTCCAAGAACTTGTTAATATATTGGAGATGCAATCATGTTGGACATATTGCAAGATTCTGCTACACTGTAAAATGCTACATTTGTGATGTATTTGGTCACAAATCTCAAGACTACAGGAAGTCCATAAATACATCAATTAAAGGAAGTGTCCCATATATGCCTAAGAAGGAGTCCAACAAAATATGGAGGAGAAAATAAAATGAAGAAATACATCAGTCGGGTATTTGCACTCAAAAGAGTGTTCTTACCATACAAGAAAGTTTGGAGTCTGTAAACATGTTGAACAGAAAGTTAATATTCCAAGAACAAGAACTAGAAGTGCCAGAGATTACCATTGATGAAGTTGTCCAATCTAGTCAAATCTCTAAAAGAAGATTGTTGGAAGAAGCTCCTAGAGAAATTTGTGAAAAGGATTCTACTATAAGTAAAGAACTGCCAGCAGAGATGAGTGATGAAAATTTTGGAAGATTTCAAATCTGCCTTTGACTACAAAAGTTCCTTATCAATATAAAATATAAATAGAGGAATGGAAGAAAAAGTGAGGAACAAGCCAACATTTGATTGAAAGAGGTATTTTGTTAAAATTATCATAAGATTGCAAATTGTATTGAGATGCTTCCATTAAAGGCTTTAAAGAAGGTGTGAAATATATGTTAGAAAATCTGTAAGAAACTTGTGGTTGAGGTCAATCAGTCTGTGTGTTATCATTGACAAGAACAACTGGTTGATGAGGATTCTATTCATTTTCCTAAAAAACTGAAGAAGTGAAATGACTTGTTGTGTTTAGCACTAGTAAAAAAAATTATGGTCAAATGGACAGTAGCAGACTTCTAGCTTCATAACTCTCGAAAGGATTGGGGAAAAATGATGAAGCCTCTAGTTCTCCTTCATAGTTGGAATCCTATGCAGGTTATGTAGTGTCGAGGAACCTATTTAATGTTGTGATAATTGGTGATACTCCTAAGGAAATTTGAGGGAATAAACACCCTTCAGGAAAAATGATAAGAGGCATCCAAAGGCCCTTCTGTCAAGAAGATGCACATGGGATACAAAGTCATTTAAACCTCCAAAGTTAGTGTAGATAATTGGGATAGTATGTTAATATTTTAGATCAAACTCGTAGATATGATTCAAAAGCAAGAAGTAGAGGGTTATATTATTGTTTCCATGATAAAATTGTTAAAATCCTTTTCCCTCTACATTCTATCTTGACACACACTGTATTTTGAGATGCTAGAACTACAAGAATATGCAGGTTGACATGCTTTTTGCAGAACATATAAGGTAGATACAATCTGGTCATTGCATTGCTTGGCAATGAAAATTTTATGGATTAGATGTTTCCAAGGTTTAGATTATGAACTATTTACTGGTCATGGATTACCTTTGGTATATTTTTGCATCAAATTTTTGGAGGTCACCTTCCCATACATTTTGGGCATGCAAGAAGAAATAATACAACCATCATGATGGGACGATCTAGTTGGGATTGTTCAAGCATACATAAAGGGTGTCATGGCCCATGGTACCATTATAAACTATTCACAAACTTGTATCAAACATTCCAAAAGTTTTATCATTCATTCATTACTTCAAGCTTGTTTCAGACCATATTAATCATGGAAGAGCTTCCTGAAACAAATATGTGAAGATGAGAAATTACCACATTTGATTGGTGTCTAGATCCAACAGGTTTAAAGCATTGTTGGTTGAGTTTCCTTCATAGGAAAATTGATAATGGAAGCCAGACATTCTTATAAAGAAATCCATTGCTACAAATTGACATAGTCAAGAAGTTGGTTAGAAGTATTTATTAAATCTGTTGGAGAAATTAGCAGTTACAATCGTTGGCACATACCGAGAAAGTTGTGAATATTGGTGAATCACAAGTATGCATTGTGGGACCATATTTATTGCCAAACTCTGTGGGAGAATCTGTTGTTTCTCAACCATGGGAAAAACTACTGAGGCAGCCTTTCCCGATGAGTGTTATTCTTGTGAAACAACTCTAGTGGTTATTGAACCACAGAAAGGGAAACCTTGTTTCATGTTGGGCATGAAGTAGTGCATGCAAGAACTGCTGACTTTTACTTATTCTTCTTCACATGAATCAACATTCCATTTGCAAATTAAGGACTATGATATAGAATTGGTTTGGCATATGATCAGTTTCTCTTGAAGGTATTGAAAGGTCTTGGACCAACAACAAATTTCATAGGGGGAGAGTGTGCACAGTAAAACATCTATCAGCTACAACCATCAACTAAAGCATAGGTGGATAATATTCACAAGACACCAAATTGTTTATGACATACTCCCTTGATGGACAAAGATTGAAAAAGAGTTTGTGAAGCGTTGTTGAAACATTGTTTGTGGCCTATTCTCATGCACTAAATTCACATATTATGGCAAATGTCCAAAGAAGCATCTTGCTTGTCATCTCTTGGGCAGCAAGGTATATGGTAGTTCATAAAATTTGAAATGTAAGCAAGACATATGGCAGTTCAAGATGTACCTGTTAGAATTTATGATACATCTATAGACAAATGGTATTGTCAAAAATTTCAACAAAATACTATAGCATGGCTTAACAAATATTTTTGTAATTTATTGCGATGGTTATGTTATAGGGACTCATGTATCTATACATTGTGCAAAACCATAATGAAGCACTTTATTTAAACCAATAAGTTGTGGCAAAGAGGTGATTAAGCCACTAAATTATGTTGTTCCAAACCTATGGATTTTTTTTTCCATGGAAATGACATAAATATCATACTGCATAAAAGGATGAACACATAGATATAGGTGGAGAAACATTTCCTCCATGTAGGCTACTTTAGGCAATTGCAAAGATTAGACATAAGGCTTTGTCAAATTCCAACTTCGTTTCCTGTCACAAACAAGAAAGACAATGTAATAGTTAAATATTAAAACATCAATCTTAAATAACTAACATCAAGGAAATGCATTCCCAATCATCAACGTTACAACGAAAAAACGCAAAATATAGAATATATTTTCACCTTAAATGCAGCCTCAAGTTGACATATAACGATCTTGCTACCACAAAGACTTTTCATCCTACTTAAAAAATAGAGGAATAACAACATTAGTTAAATAACATGAATCACATCATTAACAATAGAACACGTAGAATCATGAGTCACAACTGGAAGGTGTCAATGAAACACACAACTGCACTAACTAGATTCAGGGAGAGTGGGGACTCCACTTGTTATCTCGTCCCTTAATTATCCAATGGACATGTGGGGTCTTGAATCTTGACAAACCGATAAACTGATAGAATAAGAAATTATGCTCGATCTTGGCCTCCACTAGCCAATTGTGTCCATGGAGGCTAATACAATTATGCATTGTAATTGTGCCAATTGATTATTGCATTAGATGAATGTTGGTCTGTGCCAATAGGTATGCTACGATCAATGCATAGGAACCTAGTGCATAAACCATTTTTCTCTTTAATTAGCTATGTTGTGAATTCTTATGTTGATTGTCACCACACTTCAATTTGCTAAATATACAAATGTCAACATTCATTCTACTTACTATAACTATCAAGTTTTTTTCAGTTCCTTTGTTGTCCTTTGAGCCTATGCTTGGATGATCATATCAAATGGCATTAAAACTCAAAGATAATTCAACAATTTTTACCACAGAGATGTAGTTAGAATATCATGGTTCCTTCATATATTCCTCTGGTATTGACAAGAGAAGGTAGATAAGTAAATTGGCCGTCTATCCCAGGTATTCCCAAAGTTCTTATTAATATTTTAACCTATTAGATGCACCTGGTTTATGAAGAGATATGCCAAATTATTCACCTAACCCTAGCCCAACTCTTTTGTAAGAACAACATCCCCTGCCACCAAATACTTTTAAGTTTTAACAACATTTGTTTGTTGCAAATTAAAGTGCTTTTTTGCAACCAAATCACTAATCATTAATGAGCCTGATATAGATGCCATGAGTAAATTTGAAGGACAAACAAAGATTAGAGATAATCGAAGGTTATCATGGAAGCTTATTGATGCTAGAAATGAATTCGCACTCACTGAAATAAGCAAACATATAATAGAGTTGTACAATTGGATCATGGGGGAACATGCCTGGAAACAAGAGCTTTCATTTATAGTTAATATGTACATAGAATCTCTAAGAAGATATATGAAAATAAAATAAATAGTATGTACAACAAAATCTAAAATGTCAAAATAAATATTCTCTACTTTTGGCAGAGAATCTAGTTCATGTTTATAAGATAAGATTATTTTATTAATGTCCAACAAATGGAAAAAAGATAGGTTAATGGGACTAGGAAGCACAAGCAATCATATGTTGTTCTATAGGAATGCCCTAGGCTATTCCGAAAGCCTAATCCTAGAAGAATTTAGAAGCACAAAGAAGTGGACATGAATCTACTCATGGACATAATTCTGAAAAGAACCCAATGGTCATGAAAGATCTTCTAGAAGAATTCTTACTAGCTTGGTGTTGAACTTAGACAAAACTATGCCACATTGGATTGTGAGAGGAAAATTGTTTTTGATGATTGTCAACATGTGCTAATCGTGTGTTTTGCATATGCTTGCTTGTGCAAGTCTCAGGTTGTTGATTCTAGTATTGCTTGGACACTCCTTGGCCTTAGGAGTGGGCACGATGTCTTCGAATG
>LPNX010673855.1:701482-711632 GCA_001517045.1 Pseudotsuga menziesii | reverse complement strand
TTTAGTTATCCATGATCCCCATTGTGGATGTTAAGCATCATCTTGCACATGACAAAACTTTGATTAAATTTGCTCCAACTTGAACCATTTGGATTGCGTAGGGTATTGTCCTACTTTGACAACACTAAACAATCTAATTCAATTGTTGATTATATGCTTAGTACGTAGTGGTGAGCCAAAGAATTGTAGCAATAAAGGTTGTTAAATCCCATAAAAACACATTTAAATTATCAACCAAAGGAATTATAAACTCGTGAGGTGTTTTGCAAAGTTTACGCAACCTTCAAGGGTAAAAGAGATGTAGAATTGATTATATATTACTTTCTTTTAAGAAATGGAAACTACAAGTCTTCTATATGCATCTTTTCCTATGACAAGGGTTCTATGTTCTGGAACAGAAGTCATCTAAGTATAAAATTCTTTTGGCTCATTGGTTGGTGCTATAAAACCCTATAACTCTTAGAAATTAAAACTATGGTGCTGAAAGTAAAATAAATTAATCAGAATTCAATGCTACCGAAAGGAAACTAATTACTAAGGAGTAAATTTAATGCTTTGGAAATAAACTAATTATAGGAGATTAAATTCAATGTTTTGTAAATAAACCTAAACTATAGCATGCCGAACAAAACAACAAATTATCTTTCCAACCATAGGTTCATTGTATACTAGCAAAATATAATCACAATAACATAAACATTCACTATATGTACAAAATTGAAGACAACAACAATGAAATACAAATACAAATGTGAAGACACATACTAAGGTACATTCAGCAACAACCTCTTCAAGTGGGTCATGTTTGAAGAGGACTGGATAAACCCTTCTTAAAGAGTTTGACTATATTTGAAAAATAACAATGTTTTAATTCATCAACAAACTTCAAAATTACAAAGTCAAATCCGCAGCTCTCTAACTCTAGCTATATGAAGCTTCAAAATCTACTACTATCTACCCTAGCTCAGGTTGTAGATGACTATATTTATACTAAAGATGCCTTGGATTCCTAATAACTGCTGAGGAACTCTGGGATTTGTACTAATAGTCTTATCCCTAGAATCACAACTTCCTCTCTCTTCCTCTTGGTTGACTGCATTGATGGTTTGGTGTGGAGTGCATGGCCATTCCCCATCTTCTCGAGCTGGAGAGATGTGGAATGTGAACTTTTGTATCCCCTCTTGTTTCCCTATTTGGCACAGGGAAAGTTAACCATGTGTGCCCTAATTTTTTGTTAGTACTTAGTTGTAATGTTATCTCCCTTCTTAAACTTAAGACAAGTTTTAGTGTCAGTAATTGAATGCTAAGGAAAACAATCAAAACAACCTTTCTGCACTGGTAGTGATCAATACCATCTACATAAAAACTCATCAGAAAACACATCATTACAACCTTTCTCATCTTATTATAACCTCCACAAACTTCATTAATATACTCTTGTGTGGTCAAATCTCTTCATTGATAAAATTTTAATCGAGTTGCATGCTCTTTAATATTTGTATTCCAAAACCCTTTACATTTTAAAAATACAAGAGGTTGAACACAATAACTAAATGTATGAGGATGTTTTGTTGAAGATATTCATGTTTTGTACTTGTACTACTAAATTGTATTTCATCTTATTCTCTCCGAAGCTCTCATTTTCTTATATTTCTTCCTAACTTAGGATATGAAGTATGTTATTCAAATGCTTCTCTTTCATTTTGTTGGTGTAAACTTTTTGCAACTGTCGTATGCATTGGTATTAACACTCTTTTTGCAAAAGATAACTTCACAACTGGTCAAAAGTAATGATGTTGGATTCAAATGGTTCTCTCCCTCATTTTGTTGGTGGAACATTTCTATAAATGTTGTATACATTTTTACTAAAACTCTTTCTATGAAAGATATCATGACAATTGGTCAAAGTAATCATGATGGGTTTTGTTAGCACTAAAATTACCTTGATCAAAATTTTGAACCTTTTGTCAAGTTTGCATCAGTGCCAAAGCTTAGCCTAGTAAGTCTCATTATATCTTTGTCTTTTTTTTTTTAACAGAAACTAAAAAAGGGTTTATATAAAAGCTAGCTGTGCACAGCCATTCAGTACAATAGGGGTATTTGTAAAATGTTCATGCATACCAAAAGGGCTGCACATAGATCCTATCCATGAGATTTTCCAAAAAACTTCATGCAGCATTTGCTCAAAACATCTAATACTGTTGGTAGTATATACTCGGACATACTGATTACAAATTAAGAGACAAAAAAACATTCAGCCATAACATAAAAAACCAAAATTAAGGGTTGCCTCTGTTGCGTCTTGGTTGTGCTATTGACTCCTCTTCCATAGGCTACGCGGCTTCAGCAGTATCCCCAAATACCTTGCTGCTCTGATTCATGGCCATGAAGCGTTGGAGGTCCTCTTGTATCCTATCTAATTTTCCCATGATTTCACAGAGGTTGCTTTCGTTGTCATCTATGCGGGAGTCATGATTGCTTATCTGAAGTGAGGTGTAACTCACAGTTTCAATCATTCTCTTCACTTCCTTGGCCATTTCCTTGTTATCCATTACACTTATGGCAAGCAGTTCATACATTCTCCGCAAATTCTTCTTGAGGTCCATAGTACCTGCGTTGTCGCCTGGTTGTGCCATATTGCTTGCCTGGGTTGAGATGCTGACTCTTTCCAACTGAATGAGGAGGCCTGGACTGTCAGGTTCGTTGATTTGACTCGCAGCCTGAGGATGAAAAATACAGATACCGAGCGCAAGAAGCTCCTTGTGCAATTCTCCATGCCAAACCAGGGTGCCCATTTCGCCTTCCTGCCACCCCGAGCAGTGGCAGCCAAAAACCACGCCGCGACCCTAATTGCCAGAAATTGAGGGGAGACCTGAGCCACAAATGGTAGTTCATGACACTGTAAGGTGGCTGCAAGAACAGATGGAGAAGGCTGCAAGTGCGAGCCGCTCCTTTACTACAGATCGAATGTAAGGAAGAGCCTGCCAGGGGAGGCCTTACAACCCCCCTTCTCCGATGCCTGAAACAATTTTCAAAAGGATACGTAGAGCTTCATGCAGCCCGGGACCGATAGGAGAATTGATATGGAGAGCCATGTTACTTGCGAGAGAAGACAAGGAGTAAAGGTAGAATGGAATTTGAGCTTGCGAGGAGGTAATGCCATTAACCCATGGCTTTAGGTATTTTAATGCTGTATCGACCGTGGGATGGAGGGAGCTGTGAACATGCCACGCGGCCAGGGGCAGAGGGCTGTCTCTTAAATGAGGAGCGCCGACGGGTGGCATCTCGAGAAGGAGGACAGCAGCAAGGGGGCGCTGGAGAGTGGAGTAAGGTAAGGGAGGGATAAGGAAGATGGGAAGGGGGAGGGAAAAGGTTAGGGGATGGAGAGTGGCACGACTAATGAAGGGGAGAAAGGTTAAAAGGAGAAGGAGGGGAGAGGGGCCAAAAGAGCAAAAGAAGAGAAGGAGGAGAGAAGGACTAGTCGAGAGATTAATCCTCATCTTGTGGCCATACACGAGGTTCTTTTTTTAACATGGGAGGGCATTGAATGGGGATAGACCGCGACCGCATTACGGAATATGTTTGTGAATGGTGGGATTCCCATTTTGCCTGTAGTGGCCTTGTGGGAGAGAGGCTCCCAAATTAGCCATTATGTCCGCAACAGAGTTGTTGAGCCGAAGAATGTGTAGAGGCTTATAGGAATTATGCATAAGGAGCTTTGCTTTTTTATACAGGCGTCGACAATTGACAGCTCCCATGGGGTAACCATTGATCATTTTGGAGATAACGTGCTTTGAGTCTCCAAAGATTAGAACCTTTCGATAATTTTGAGAGTGAAGAAACTGCAGGCCTTGAAGAAGCGCCAGCCACTCAGCCTCATTATTAGTCTTATTCCCTAGCCCCCAGGCGAAGTCTAGTTCTATTTGTCTTCTGGGATCCAAAAGGATCCCAACCGCTCCTGCCACCCCTGTTCATTATATCTTTGTCTTTTAGAAAACAAAGTCTTGGATTTTTTTCCTAAACCCGTTTGAAATGTCAAAATTTTCCCAAATTAGTCTTACCTAATCTCACTAAAATTAAAAAATTTATTTTAAATATAAAATATTTTTGAAAGATTATTAGTAGGATTTTATATTTAATAGAAAAACAAGTAGGACTCTTTTACCCAACCTAAGCTCCAAAGTATAACTTAAAGTTTAATTCATGTCACGAGTTTTTGTTGGTAGAACAAAATAAAAATAAAAAGGATTTTATTATTATTTTTATTTGCTTTTGCCATCATTTATTATATTTTTGAATGTTTGGTAAAAGGAAAGTTGGGTCATATTTCGTTTAAGAGTCAAATTCAAACAAAGGTTATAACTTCACCATTTAGTCATGTCTCCACAAGTCAAATCAAACATGCCACTCTACATATCAGAGCCAAGTAACAAGTCAAGTAGTATCGAGATCATCCACGAGAACATCTTGGGAGCTCACATCCCAAACCATTACACAACATGTCACTTGTTGTTAGAAACTGCTGTAAATATGAGCTATTAAAAACCTCGTTTGTCCATTGCATGTGGGAATTATTTATACAATGAAAAATAAAGTCCCAAGGATATGTCATTTGTGAGGGTCAATAACATACTAAGTATTTTCATTATCAGTCATTAATAAAGTGTCCATCTTGCTTGGCAAGCGTCCCGCTGTCAATGTTACGTGTTAAGCATCCAAGTGTCATAGTCGAAGATCACAAAGTAAGCAACTACGTTAATTTCCCAGAGCTCGAGCATATCAACACCACCGAAACCAATATCGACTATGAGCTGATTATTTGCAAAATTTACAGGGAAATTGATTTATTTTCTGACAAGGTGGATCTTGATACTGATCACTGCAAATTAATATTGAATAGTGGAACCCTGACATTGTCCAGGATGTCCATGGGCATTTTATCAAGAGGCTTAGAGTAATGGATTCTGGTGGAAATCCTACCTGGATCAGTCCTTCTTTACAATCCATTGATACTGGGTTTGATTTAGTTGTAAAGACATATCAAATATCGAAAGAAGACCGCCCAAAGATGAACATGCAATCATGTCATAACAAGGCCAATGTTCACCTGTTGTAAAAGGATTCTGAAGTAGAGTTTTGAAAAAGAGTTTTGTGGTCAATTTGGTAGAATTTCGAAGCCTGAATTATGCGTTGTGGTGGCTCGAAGGCTGAACGCTCCATGATGGGAAAGATTGTTCAAAGGCTATGTTAAAAACTTGTATTTACGCCATATTCTCATGATTGAGAGATTTTTAGCGATCACTATCCTCAAGGTTAAACAAGTACCAAATACCATAGATAGAAAATGAAAGCCCGGGCCCATATTCAAGTTTCAAACATCGAGATCCATATCAGTGCTAAAACAAATGTCAAGGTGATTAATGTCAAAGCATTCAAGTGTGTGAGATAGAGCACATAAGTGCTAAAAGTGTTTACATTTTGAACGACTCAAGCTGAAGGAAAGTGTTGAATGAACCTAGATTAAAATAAAAGGCGTGCACATAGTTTGTGCTATAATTGGAAAGACCAGTAATAAAATTCGAGAGGTACAAATCCATAATCAATCAAAGCATCACTGAGAAGGATTTTTTATATTTATATAAGTTTTATGCAAGCTACCGAGTTGGAATTGGATTTTATTGTTTTTCATAAGTGCTCAATATGATTTTTACATGACTATCAATTAAATGGAAAACTCATACTGAGGCCCATGTTGGTGATTTCAAAGAAGCAGTGATAAGGGTTTAAGTATTGAAAGGAGAATCTTGAACATAAGGATATTCTTGCTGATATGTTTACACATGTATCCTGAAGAAGACAAATTGAATACTAGTCAGAGCGCAAATATTATTCTATAGGAAAGTTCAAAGGAGGTTGACAGAGTATCTTGCATCCAAGAATTTAGACTGATCAAAAGACTCAAAAATCAGAAATAAAGATGGGAAAAGTCAAACTATTTTTGTCAGCCCTAGATTTCTAGGCATATAATCAGCAACAAGAGGAATAAATCCAACATTTTAGGAAGCATTAAAATATTCGATGGACAAGTAACAAAGCACATCTGGAAGCAAGGGATCAACAGCCAAACCAACTCCAGATTCGAAGACCATTATTCGAGTATTCAAACAATTCCTAGTTTTCTGCAGTAAACCAGCCTACCCAAATTTCCTATAAATGTGTCAAGAAATCGTCTGTAAGGAAGTATATTCTATGTTTGTAAAATGTAGGGTGATTATTGTCAAAGCATTCAAGTGTCCGAGATAGAGCACATAAGTGCTAAAAGTGTTTACATTTTGAAAGACTCAAGCTGAAGGAAAATGTCGAATGAACCTGGATTAAAATAAAAGGCTTTCACAGAGTTTGTGCTATAATTGGAAAGATCAGTAATAAACTTCGACAGGTACATATCCATAATCATCCAAAGCATCACTGAGAAGGATTTTTTATATTTATATAAGTTTTATGGAGGCTACCGAGTTGGAATTGGATTTTATTCTTTTTCATAAGTGCTCAATATGTTTTTTACATGACTATCAATTAAATGGAATACTCATACTGAGGCCCATGCTGGTGATTTCAAAGAAGCAGTGACAAGGGTTTAAGTGTTGAAAGGAGAATCTTGAACATAAAGATATTATTGCTGCTATGTTTACACGTGTCTCCTGAAGAAGACAAATTGAATACTGGTCATAGGACAAACCTTCTTCTATAGGAAAGTTCAAAAGAGGTTGATCCATTTCCCAGGTGATAGAGTATCTGACATCAAATAATTTAGAGTGATCAGAAGTCTTAAAAATCAGAAATAAATATGAAAAATTAATTATGACTTGAGTCATCAAGTCAAACTATTTTTGGCAGCCCCAAATTTCTAGGCATATAATCAGCAACTAGAGGATTAAATCCAACATTTTAGGCAGCATTCAAATATTCGATGGACAAGTAAGAAAGCACATCTGGAAGAAAGGGATCAACAACCAAACCAACTTCGGATTCAAAGACCATTATTCGAGTATTCAAACAATTCCTAGTTTTCTGCAGCAAACCAGTCTACCCAAATTTCCTACAAATGTATCAAGACCTCGTCTATTTTGAGTTCATTATTAGATATATGTTCCACACTATTTGTAGGAGTTTGTTAAGGTAGTTTCACATATAAATTATCTTTTGTAAAGAAGAGAGAGGTGAGATCTTCCTTCGGGAAGTAGAGAGGAGGTCAATTTTTTGTTTTTATCAGTCATTTAAACAACACACAATCCTGATCTATCAACATCAAACTGAGTTGGGATCCATGTAGAAGATGACAGAATTTGGTATGTGTTACTTGCTTCCATTCACCACTAGTAAGGGTGAAATGATTCCCTTAGATTTCAGGTCTACATATTCAGATTTGAAGAGCAATATTGTAAATCAAACTTGCAAGTTGCAACTTCCAATGTGAAGTGGCTTATTAGAAAAAGAAGTTGACAAAATGAGTGGTAGAAATAAATTGTTGGATCCCGCAGTATAGATAATGTTCATATATATAGTGTTTCCACCAAAAAAGGATGAAAAACCACAAAGAGTATATTGACATATGTTGAAAAGGGAAGTATATATTCTATCCAAAATAAGGTGCAGATGAAGTGACCACATAATATGTGAAGTTAGCGCATTTTTCAATGTTTCAAACTCCCCCATGATAATGGTTAGGCACTAAGACCTGTGAGTAAAGATGGTGCAACCTGTGCATTGGATGAATTATGCTTAATTTTGATTGAGAATCTTAAGTCAATCTAGGCTTGTTAGGGGAAGGAAGCGTTGTCAGAGATCATAAAGGAAATCTCTTGCTTGTGTTTGTCAGTTTCTTGGATTGAAAAATTAATAACCATGTAGAGATTGAAGCCCTAACGTTGGAAGTAGAAACGCCCTTCAACTGGTATTTAATAAATTTGAAAGGGGCCTTTGAGTTAGTTAATATTATATGAATGAGAAGATTCACAACACTTCTTGGGACATGGTTAGCAGTAGCAAAAGCAATTGGATAGATCAGGTTGTGCTGTCTAAAAATTTTTTTTTGAACATGAAAGAAGGTCTAGGCTCCACTATCTAAGTGGCAAACTGATTATCCAATCAAGTTATCTCTAGCAACCTTGACCTTTCAAACTTTCAAAGTCTCTAGACTCCCCCTCCATGAATGATAAGGGAGGAAGAGGAGTGGAAGGTTAAACTCTGTAAGGAATTAGATAGGGATGAACCTTCCCCTTCCCCTTCCCACTCCATAAATACTCATTAATGAGGATAGGTTAATCCTTATCCACCAGTTTTAGCAGCTCTTCCCCCAACTCATTGTTTTAGGTGAGAGAAGAGTTCTCTGTATTGGTAACATTTCAAAGAGTGGCAGGGAGACTTTGCTACCCTGAGGTATTTTCAGTCTATTTGAACTAAAACCAGCATAGATCTATCTTAAACCTAGATCTAGTAAGCCCTAAGAGGGATCTAACTTATTGATGTATGATTTTTTGTTCATATCAAAATTTTACACATAAAAAAATAAAAAAAAATTACACTTCAAGAAATTGGATCCCTCTTGGTGCTTAAGAGATCCAGGTTTAAGATGGATCCATGCTGGTAATATGCTACATTTACATTGCATGCCATAGAAACAAAATATATATCGTCTATGACAAGAAATGCAATAACCAACATACAATTTTTCTACAAAGAGGAAATCAGATTGCAGAGTCAGAATAATAACTAGAATAGTAGATAAGCAACTCTATACTGCTAAAAACTCAATAAGATAGAGCAACTTCATATATAAAAGGATATCCAAGGAAAAATTCATTCATAGAAATCCAGCTCCCCAAAATCTTCAATAAGCAATGAAACCATGTGCAAAGATATAGTTACAACCATGGTCATGATTATCCCAAAGACTAGGATGTGTTTGATTGAACCCCTGAATCTAAAAATATGCCAGCAAATCCAATCAATGTGAAAGTGTACAATAAATCTTCTTCAACATGTGACAGAAAACCTTTAAAACAATAATGGTATTGCCTTGTAAATCAACACATTAATATTATTTTCACATGGTAATAGTGTCTTTTCTAATTTTATGCATTAACTTTAATGCATAAACAAGCTCCCTGTTTGAGAGAAGGATAAATTGCTAGAAACATTTTCAGCAAATTTTTGCATCCCCCCATTAAAATAGAACCTCAAGTTGCATTCATTGCTAGAATGGGAAATGCATTTGAATTGACTGAAGATGATGAATTCTAACTACACATAAATAAATTAATAAAGAAACAAATTAATATCTCACTAGAACAAAGTGGTCTATTAGATCTTGATTATACATATTTTATGATTTTATTGGCCGGTTCCAAAAGAAAAATGAAGAAACTATTTATTTCAACCTCTTGACAAAATGATGAAAGTAGAGATTGAAAAAGCCAAAAACAGCTGACATACAAATGACATTAATTATGTCTTAAGAATCCACACTGAAAACATGAAAATTGGAGAGCTTGAAGCTAGTAATCATATGAAAAAGAACACAAGAAATATGAGTTGAAAAGTTCGATTGAATCATTTGTGCTTGAAATCCATATTTCAAGAAGTATATTCCAATTTTTTTATTTTTTTTTTCCCTGAAAATTTGCTCCTCTATTTGGCAAGTGATGGATTTCATATGTTAATTGTTAAATTTGCTCCTCTATTCAATTATGTTCCAATTGGATTCCAAATTTGGAAGATTATTACTGTAGATCTAGGTTGTTTGTTGTGTTCCTTCTACAGGGATAAAGGCACAAAATTTGAATTATTTCAGACAAGTTTTGTGACTGTTACTAGGTTTCCTTTGGCTCATATTCCAAGGAATGTATTTGCAGATCTAAGAATTGTTTTTATTGCATCCTTGGAGGGGTAAATTGATGCAGACTTAAAGTATGAGTTTAAAAGCAATTTTTAGAGGCTATAACTATGAAGTGAGCTAGTTGAGCAGACCTTGATTAAGATTCAGAGACATGCTGAGAATCCTCATTGACAAGAAATACAAATAGATCCGAAACATAGGTTGATTCTGTGTGAAATAGGAGACCTTGTAGATTGAAGAATATTATACTTG
>LPNX010673855.1:675591-697479 GCA_001517045.1 Pseudotsuga menziesii | reverse complement strand
AAGATTAGGGAAACTTCTGGTATTTATATTAACAACATATAGGACGTTCAAATTAGTTTAATCCTCAAAACTGTAGATCACGTGCTTTTTTGGATGTTATCGTCATGTATGGACAATAAAAAAATAAAATATTAAGAGAAACCATTGATGACCATATTTTGAATCTGTATAACTCCTTGGAAAACAAACTATCATATTGTTGGCCAACGCAATGAATCCAAAAGAAATTATAAACCTAGTTATTAAAGATTGAAGATTAACAAACACTGGAGGAGTTGCAAATTAAGAAGAGTTTGTTGTACTTGTGAAACAAAATGGATTAAATTATTATGATTCCCATTGCGCAAAAGTTTAAAGGCATAAAGCAACTGAATAAATACCAGCACAACGCATACATTCATATTCTTTGCCCAGAACCCACACAATAAGTTCCAACCAGAGGAAAAATAACTTAAAAGGAGAAACTAACCTCTGTATAAACTGCAGGCCGCAAGAAATGTTGACCAAGTGAAGATTAATGATGAAACTCATTTTCCAATCAACCATTGTCAAATTGCAACCGGAATCGAGCTTCCTGCAAAGCCTTATAAGCCTGAGGATCTAGGATTAGACAAATTCTAGGTGTTAGCTTCGTTGGCACATAACCTAGTTATTCTTCAACGCATATGGGTCTTTCAACTGTGTATAATGTGATTTCCCATCACTCGAAAGCCAAAAAATGACCAAAGCAAATTTAAAAATAGAAGGAGTCCACACCAGGATGGAAGCAAAGGATGAAAATGATTTACTGGTTCAGAATGAATGCTAGCTATATGCTTAACACATGCAAGTCGAACCTGGATTGCTTCCCCATATATCCGTGTGGGGGCAGAAGGATAGCAATAAGAATAGTAGGAGTTGGCCCCCCCTTAGCGTGCTCACTCAAATGATACGTAAGTGGGCATGGGACACAACAAGCAAAGTGGCGAACAGGTGCACGTGTATCAGGGGGAAACTAGTGACTTCCTGCCTCCCCTGGTCTTTGGATCTGGCTGTGCAAGTGAAAATAGGAATGCCTAGAATGTAGAGTGATGGTGTGGTAGGTGGGATTTTTCCAGATCATAATTTGAATTCTCAGGACTTTCCCTGGGGCTGCTTCCCAAGTAGAGAATTGGGACATCTCTCTTGCATAGGTCAGCGCATATGGGTCTTTCAACTGTGTATAATGTGATTTCCCATCACTCGAAAGCCAAAAAATGACCAAAGCATATTTAAAAATAGAAGGAGTCCACTCCAGGATGGAAGCAAAGGATGAAAATGATTTACTGGCTCATAATGAATGCTAGTTATATGCTTAACACATGCAAGTCGAACCTGGCTTGCTTCCCCATATATCCATGTGGGGGCAGAAGGATAGAAATAACAATAGTAGGAGTTGCCCCCCCCTTAGCGTGCTCACTCAAATGATATGTAAGTGGGCATGGGACACAACAAGCAAAGTGGCGAACAGGTGCGCGTGTATCGGGGGGAAACTAATGACGTCCTGCCTCCCCAGGTCTTTGGATCTGGCTGTGCAAGTGAAAATAGGAATGCCTAGAATGTAGAGTGATGGTGTGGTAGGTGGGATTTTGCCAGATCATAATTTGAATTCTCAGGACTTTCCCCGGGGCTGCTTCCCAAGTAGAGAATTGGGACATCTCTCCTGCATAGGTATTTTGAAATTTGCTCCTATGCGGACCCGGTAAGCATCATTCTAAGCATCCCTTGAAAAAGTTAGGATGATGTATTTGGATGGACGAATCAGGACTGTACGTGGCAAGGGTCGTGTCCAAAAACCCAGTAGTGCGACAGGTTAACCATACCAGAATGTATCTATATTGATACAAGAATGCCGAAACATGAGGCTCCAAGTGCAGGGGGCGAGAGACAGTGAAAAACACGGAGAAAGGACGTATCCAAAGGTTTCACTCATTCAGTAGCAAATCAGTTTGAAAGAAAAGGTTATCGGTTAAACTCAGACGTTGCTCTTGAAACTAAGACCAAACCTGAGAGACCCGAGACCTTGGAAAACACTTACAATACCTAGTTGGAAAAGGGCAACAATGAAGAGACCCAAACCCCAACAATATGGCAAGCGGTACTGGTACAGAGAGAATACGGCCATGAATATTCCCAACACACATAAATCTCCCTCCCCATATAGAACATAAAGAGACCTTTCCATATAGAATAAAATCACCCATATGCATTATACAAATAAAAATAGGAAGGAAGACAATCAACAGGGAAGATAGCATCCAGGAAGAAAGAAACAAGGAGGAAAGAAGAAAAAGGGGAAAGAAAAATCAGAACTTAAAAGAAGTCTCCTGATTCTGAAAAGATAGGTCGCCACGGCGTATGATGCCTCCACATCGGTCGAAAGGCCTTCCTTTAGCTGGCCTTCCCGACCGAACCATTTGGACCCAACCGAACAATTCAGAAAGGAGCAAGTGAAAGCTGTTCTAGCAAACAAAAAATGCCATTCCATCCCCCTTTTATTGTGGGTGGACGTAGGTCTCATAAGGACTGAACCACCCGAGCGGGCCTAATGTAAGACGGAACGTACTATTATAACGAATGTGTATGTTGTGTCTTATGCCGTATGTACTGAGATTACTTGGGAGACATTGAAAAAAACCGCCCCAAAAAAGGAGATAGATAGAGGAATCGATGACCCTTCTTGGCTTAAGTTGCCGGTTCAATTCCGGTTCTCTCTTGGGCTATTTAAGTCTATTTCATAACAAGGTAGCCGTAGGGGAATCTGTGGTTGGATCGAATCCCATGAGTATAAGCTAACATGACAGTCGGTTTATAGGATTCACACTCACACTGGCACACGGGGTCGGTTGCTACAGACTGAGACATGGCAGCTTCGAGCAAGTTAGGTAACCAACAACCCTTGTGCAAAGCTTATTCCTTCGTCGGGCGGGTTCTTTCTCCAAGCCTAGGATCTTCAATATTTATATCCCATATATCGATTATTGCAAATTTGATACAATTAACTTGATTCGCAGGGTGGCTAACCCGACCTACAAGAGACTTGCTGCAAAAACCTACCTGCTGATCACTCAAATCTACGTGTACATCTCTCTCATGCTGTATATCTATTGCTCTACCTCTAGATGAAGAACTTGGAGGGATGGGTGGAGGAAGGATTTAGGGGGGAATGGGTGCGCCTCATACTAGGACTAACTACATCGTGCACCTCCCTGCATGGCAATACCTGACCTGCGTGAATGGCACTACCAGACTTGCATGAATGACACTACCTCCTAGCCCCTCGCTGAAGCTAGCCCCTCCCTGAATACTCATTGCGTATGAAGCTCTAATGTTGAATCAACATATGTAATGCTTCGTCATAGCATCCACCAGTTGAGGTAGTGATGTGTGTTCCTAGCCAGGAATCAAGCAATCAATCCGTGTCAGTTTCATCATCCATCTCCAATTAGCAAGAAGAGATTGACGAGTATCAAGAGAGAGAGAGAGATCGAAGTAAGGCAGGTCGAAAGGTTAAGGAGGGATAGATCAGAGATCGGGAGGGATGATACCCCGCTAATTACTCAGTTAGCTGACCCTGTGCTTCTGGTGCTATCACGTCTGCTACTGTACCTTCCCACCACAGTATGAGTGAGAACCTGAGCTACGCTTCTATCAAAAAAAATGAATCACCAATATAGATGGATAACCTATAGGAAAACCCACCATTGGATAACTTTAGGTTAAAAAGTTCTTATCTTCCCTCAACTTATTTCTTGGCTAAAATAGCTTAAGTCTGCTGGGGTATTTATCCTAATAAAAATCCCGTTTAGGAACCGACGATACCAAGGATTGTCCCCAAAAAGGCGATAGAATACATTTATTATTAGAAACTTGCAGGTTACAGGGGTCTGTTGACAACCTCAAATCTTGACCCAGGCATCGATTCAGGTGTAGATTCACTCAATGCCAGTCATAACTGGATTGGACTACTCGACTTGGATACTCTTTATATACTTGGCCACTCTACTAGGGATACTCTGCTCTGCTAATACACAAGGATCCCCAGCTTATCCAATCCGCTTGGATACTACGCTGGGCGCTAATCCGCTTGCCTGGGCTACTTGGATACTTTGCGGCTACTTGCTTGGGCTGGTCTAAAGACGGGTCAAACAGGCGTGGTGAGGGATGAGGATATGGCATCGTGCTCCTCCACTACCTGGACTTGTGGCTCTGCTACCTTGCCCGACCCTTTATTTCTAGCAATGCTAGCTGGAATGGGCTAAGTAGCGGAGCCCACTGAAACGACTGATTGACAGGAAATTCAATGGCTGGTTAGAGCAGATTTTGGGCCCACACACATTGATTTAAAACTGTTGGTAGCTACTACTAAAAGGAAATGTCAGCCTCATAGATAAGCTAATGTATGCTGATACTGCCTGTCTTTATACCCCTAGCGATATTGTCTGAATAATATGGAGGATAAAACAGAAAAGAGGTAATAGTTCCATCTGCACTTCCATGATCAGATGTTTAAAGATCAACGGATCATAGGTCAACAGGACAAATAAAGTTTCAATCATCAGTAACATTCTCCCTTTTTGTTTAGCCTGCTTGCTTCCGGTGGTATTGCTTATTTCTTAGTCTTTCCATTCAGATGAGTCTCCTTTACTTCAGCGAGAGATATGTTCCTGATGGAAAAAGAAGGACGATCAAGTACTTCTTCAAAAAATACACCATTAAAATCCTCCATTTAGTGCAATGTTGTCAAAGAATAATAAATGCAATGCTGTCAAAATCATCGTGTAAGCAAAAAACACAGTTGAAATACGTCGTGTGCACAGAATAAAAAATGATACCGTCAAAGATTTCGATACCAGGTTGGTAAAAATATCAGGGCTGGGATCAAGGCCAAATGCAAGATCTCCCCTCTATAACTGTAACTTAGGATCTTTCCTGTCTGGAAGGAAGAGAGGAACAGGGCCCGCATCCAGTTCATCGGGATAAAAGAAAATCCTGTGAAAGGCCAAAAAAGTATGATCAATTAGTCACCATCTCGCTAGTCATGTACAAAGAAATGAGGACAGTATCCTCAATCTTTTTAGGGTCGAATTGGCATAAGTCGAGATCAGGAGGCTAACAGCCTGCACGCGGGACGTGGATTCCATCGTCGTCTTCGGTTTATGGATGGTTTCAAATAAATGGAATAAATGGTCGACGGTGTATATACCTATTGAGTGAGATCAGCACTAGTTAATTGCTTCTTTGGTCTCATGTAGGCAGCGCACAATAGATTTACACCAGGTAGAACATCTCAGCCCAACACCTAGCAATAGAAAGATAGGCGTGTCAGCCCACCAGCTAGTGAGAGTATACCCCCATACTCTTTTGCGGGGCCCTAGTATGTTAGTTACTCTTGGTTGGACCCACGAGTACCACCCCAAATTTACTGTTAGTGAATATGCTTCCTGCTTTGATGCTTATGGGTAGGCTGCAACGAGTCAACCCACCTTTTGAAGAAGCAAGTTGGAGGGCACGAAACACTTGTTCACGGTGTATTTGGATAGAGATAATAGGTCCCTCTTCCATACTTCATTTATTCATTTTATCTGAGTCATTTCATTCCCCCATTCCTCTTATTCTTCGCCACCTTACCATTTCGAGAAACAGAAGTACTCGTAGCAAGAAAGACAAGGGCAGGTGCAGGTGCAGATCAAGATTGAGACACCGCAGCTAGGGTAGATTCACAACCTTTAGATTCTATTGTTGATACATAAGCAGATCGAGGCCAAGGAGCAGGTGAACCACCAACATGCAGAGCAAGCAGCACCACCAAGGCAATGGAGTAGTTAAGAGCCATACCTAGCAGTAGCAGTTCCAGGAGGTCCAGCATCAGCAAAAGTGGTACCACCAGCATTAGTAGCAGCAGCTGATCCAGTAAAGGGATGGGAAAGCCTATAAAGAGGTCGGAAAGAGATTTCATATAGATTTAAAGAGGCCGAAAACAATGGAATTATATCGTAATAAAATTACATATATGTAACTTCCAATGGACGAGGGCGGGGAAGGTATAGATTGCTAGAGAGATAGAGACACTGGCCTTAATACTATGCCAATCAATCAATAAATATAGCTGTCCTTTACAAAGGAGGGGGTTGAAGGGTTAAGAATACATATACGCACCGTTACACAGGCTGTTCATGAAGCGGTGCCAACACCTATGCTAGACTATTCATGAGGTTTTCCTTATATAGATGGGATGGGAGCAAGACATTTTGCACTAACGGTGCCAAGCTGTTCATGAGGCTGGAAGGGCTGCACCTAGAGAAGGGATCCCGTTAAGAAACCTGTATCATAAACTATATAATGGATAATGCACTTATGGATAGTGAACGGGTCCGGCTTGGGTGCAGGCTGCTACCCCCCGGTAAGGCTGCCCCTTATCTTTCTCATAAACCGGCTCCCCAAACCGTGAAACCTAGCTAATGGGAATAGTTTTTTGCTAAATTTTTTTAGCCATAACGGGTTCTTCTAAGATAGTACTCTGACCCAGCGACTCAATGATAAAGGCAAAGATAATTTATTGCAGCATAAGGGGTTTTTAAAATCCTTATTTAATAAGGGCAACATCTCTATTGGAAGAGAGACAATCATGTCTCATATGAAGGTACTTGTTATTGTTAAGGATAGGGAGAAGTTGGCTTGTATGAATGACCAAGAGAAGACTGATGAATAGACATTTGGGACTGTCACACTGATGTAGGATCATAATTCCATTTTGATGAAGGGTGCTGAAGCAGTATCATAGAGAAATTGGACGTGTGACAAAGGAAAGGACAATGAATATTGTACATAGTTTCCAAAAGGAATTCCATGTGAGATGGTAGATTTGTGGCATGAGATTAGTCTTTCGGAGAATAAACTAGCAAGCCAGAGAATGAATATTCTGAATGTACAATTGAAATTGGATGAAGGTGAGGCAAATGTGTCTCATGATAAAGAGGAATCAGTCCTAGAACTGAAGGAAGATGAACTGGTTACTAAAATCAGTCAAGGAGATGAAAGGAATCTATGGAATGTTGTCAAGAAAGAAGAGGAAGAGAGTTATGTTGAAGTTAATGACCAACATACTGAGGAAATGTTTGAGATGAGTCAAGTAACAAGTGAATGGCTGAAAATTTCGCCGAAGGAGGTTGCAATCAATAAGATGGAAATGTCTCAAGTTTTTTCTGAAACAAAAGCAGGTATTAGTTTTCTAAACTATGTTATGTTAACTAATATGCAGAGAAGTGTGAGTGACTATGTTGCTGTAGTCAGGGAATTGAAAGATAATTTACTTTTTGAAAGTAAATTTGCAGGTAGTGAACAACAATTGGATATTGCAGAGGGAGACGCTTACAAAAGCATAAAGGAAGTATGGGTGGCAGCAATGTTCGAGACAATATTTGCAGCAACATTTGGAGTAAACTCAAGAACACAAACAGAAATTGAATTAAGAAGAGTTGAAAAAAGAAACCAACAATTTAGAGAAGAATGGATAAAGTATAGTAAGATGAAGTGGTGAAGTAATGAAAATCCGATTAGTTTGCAACAAAAAACTGAATTGGAAAAGGTCATAGATGAACCAAGGGAGTTAATGCAAATGCCTAAGAAAAGCTACAAAAGAATGATAAAGACAGTCCACTATGGAGTTGATTGGGAAGTGAAGAATAGTGAAGGCAAAGATATTCCACTATGGAGCTGATTGGGAAGTGAAGAATAGTGAAGTTAAAGACAATGGAGTTCTATAGCACAAGGTATGGAATCCTGGAAGAATGCAGCTGAAGAATGATAAAGACAATGTAGCTTATGGACAACCCTGGAAGAATGCAACTTAGAGGTATTAATGTAAGCCTATGAGAATTTGTGAAAAGGGAGAAGGGTGGCCAACCAGAGGGAGATCGGGCCATAATAGCTTAGTAGAACTCTCATAAGTTAAGTCATGGTTTATTATGTATGTACAGTTCAATTATAGAATGGAGAGTAAATTCATCATCGCTGTGTATTATTTATGCATCTTATGAATGGATTCAACTATGATGAATATTGATTTAATTGGTAAATCCATGTTGATTGTATAATCTTGAGTGCACACCACTTCATCTTTGAAGGATTGCTGGTTAAGGAACGAAATGATGGGTTCATTGAGGGAAGAGAAACGAGTAGATTTTCTAAGCAAGAAATTCCAGTTCTAAAGAAGAGATTGCCATCATTTTGAAAGAGAATCGATTTACAAAATGATTTAGTGAAGAAGTAGTATATAAGAAGTTGTCGGCTAGCGCTGGAATAGTGGTTGAATCATACAATTGAAGGGTTTAAGTGATTTCTATTCTGAAGAGAGGAAGGGAGTTTGGATTTTATACCTATGCTAAAGTATTGTTAAAAGAAATAAACTCCAGTAGAAATCGTGATCAAATCAAGGATGACTTAAAAAGAGAACTTGATTTGTTGCGAGCCATAATGATGATGAAGTAACAGTTGAGAGCTTAGCAGTCAAGGATATTTGCTTGCATTGGAATCACTACACAGGACTCGTAAGATGACTTACAACTATTATTGTTTCATATTTCCCTGCCAAAATTTCGTTTGGAAACCAGAAAGGAATGTGGTGCCATAAAAGGGTCGATTCCTAAATTGTGGATCCTTGGAGGAACATTGAAACACATCTAGTGAGGCATAAGTGTATGAAGTATTAGCTAGTAAGTTTCCTTAGATTTCCATAATGTATTAAGTAATTTTGTAGCTCCATTGTATTTCTACATAAGGAAAAGGTGATGAATTCTGGTTCTGGTGATCGATTAATGGTAAAGGTAAAGAGCCCTTTGAGAACATAGTATCTGCTTCTGAGAAAACAATTTATGCATTTGTGTAATATGGAATGTAGTGGTTTAAAACATGAAACTTGGAATAAATATACGATCTTGTAGATTGCTTGTGTATGGAGACAGAGTTACACCTTGCTATTATCGTTTGCAACATGTGGATGTGCCTAGCACTAGGAGAAATCAATAAATGATGTTGTCAATTCATTTTGAGAACAAAAGACAATTGTAAATTCAAATTGAAAAGTTGGATATTTGAAGGAAATTTTGGGACCATAACCCACAGGGTATTGGAAGAATTATTTTTTATGAAATTGCAGGTGGTTCCTGCATCACATTGACCTCTACACGCTATAAAAATTCCAATCCACATAATTACATTAAGACCTTGAAACGTTGCACTAACTCTTTCCGTACTAATTTTGAGGTATTTTCTTACTTAGATAATTTAATTTTTTTTTAAAAGTACTAATTTTATTTTAGAAAAATAGTGTCGCACTAGCACTATTTGTTATCTACATATTTACCAATTTTGGTATATTGATATTTTAGGCATTCAAAACCTCTATTGACCTTGACATATAGGTTATTATTTACTGAAAAAATAAAATGTTAATGTCAGAAACAATAAAAATTGAGTTGTGAACATTTTCAATAAATCAAATTTATATATTTGGTAAGGGGATTAAATTTCTTACCTTTCATATTTTTTATTATACGCGAGATTCATTGTGTAGGTATGCCAAAACATTCATGTAAGTTGAAGGATGTCTATTTTTCAGTTATGTTTGTATCTAACATGCAAAATGAGACCATCATTAGCTTACACTCACCCCTACCCTAGTATAAGGGTTTCAAGTAGCTAGAAGATGAATTGGATTATATCAAGTAATAGAAGATAACTTAGAGCATTTCAAATAAAGATGTCAAATAACTAGAAGATGAATTAAAGCATATCAAGTAAGGGTGCCAAATAATTAGAAGATGAACCAGAACATGCCAAGTAAGTGTGCCTTATCGTGGTAAGCTACATGATAGAGATGATAAATGATGATGATATTTTCAATCAAATAGATTTTTTTTTAATTTTAAAATTAAAATCATATATATATATATATATATATATATATATTGAAAATTTATATATCTCTTTTGTAAGAAATAAGAACATTTCTTTTAAATATATATTTTTATTATTTTGTTATAAATATAATTTTAGCGATAAAATGTTATAAGTTGTTTTATATTTATATATAATTTTATTTTATTTGTTTATCTAGTTTTAATTCAACAATAATTTGGTATATTTAGATGATTTAAAGTTATCTAAGCACTTGCTATAGCTTATTTCGTTCAACTTGGAACCTCATTGAATGGATTCAGAGTTCGAATTGGCGTAATGACTCCAGCGGAAAAGGAAGCTATTGAGGATAGGACGAGGAAAGAGTTTATGGGTGATAATGATGATTCCGGGAGTGAAGACTTAGAGTAGCCATGTCCAACAAGAGGAATGAGTTTTTAGGCTATAATTATGCGTTTAGTGCTCATATATTTGTGATGAATCTTTGTCATCTAAGGATTATGAGGAGTACTTGGATTCATCTATGGGACAGTTGCTAATTCCTACAAGATGGAAGTTGTCAAGATGGTTGTTGTTTCTAACCTTCCAACGTCACGCTACCTGTTTCCAACAAGATGGTAGCTGTTTATAACCTTCAAGAAACCTAAAAGATGTTGATATGACAAATGATTGATTATGTAATGAAGGTGTAATAATTAATGCTTAACATTTGGGATGATGATGTAAGTGTGAGTTAGGCCATGCTCATAAGGAATTTAATTTAAAGACCGATATTATTGTTATTGTTATTACATCTAGTTTATTTCGTATTGTTTTAAAAAGGTGTTCTTTAACTACATTTTAGATTTAGTTTTGTGATTATTCAATGTGTAATCTATGTTTTAGAATAAATGTTAGTTAAATATAAAAATATTTAAGTAAACCCAACTAAAAGGAAAAAATTCAATGTTAAAGATTGAAGATCATAGGTTTCCTTGTTTGGTACATTTAACTAAAAGGTTGAATTTTAATGCTAAAGTTTTCCTTCACAATTTTATGCAATAAAAGAATAGGTAAAAAATCTTGATGTTATAGAGAGGACGAGGTTTTTCTTTATATACAATTTTATTCTATTTGTTTAGAATTTTATTCCAATCTGATATCTTCATGATGAACTTGTGTCGACAAGTTGAACTCTAGTATTTTTGCATGCCTTGGTATGGCATTGATTAATATCTGGAATATAGATTCTTTAGTGTCGATAGATGGATCTTCAAGCATGGTTGGATATTCAATTACATTTGTTATGCTCTTCTTATATGTCATGGAAACTACTGACAACTTACCTAATTCAATCTGATTGGTTAAGGATTCTTCATTTGCAGTTTCGTCACATACTTTTAAGGATGAAGCGCCTTTTAATGTATTTATTTCATCTATTGGGGTTTGACTAAAAATCTTTAAATGATTTATATTCTCGTCTTTATCTGATGATCTTGTTTCCAGTTGTTCCATGGGAACCATTTGATCTCAAACATATTGAATTGCAACAACCTGTAAAACGTTTATATCTTTGTGTGTCGGAGAATCTTCCAAGTTTTCTTCTTCTATGTTGTGATGATTAGGATCATCTTTAATGCTTCTATTTTCATCATTGTATCCTTCTATAACTTCAAATTTTTCATAATAGTCATCAACACTAATCTCATCTTCATCAATATTTGGTGTTTCATTGTCATGATTTATGAGATCGCCATCTTCTTTAGAATTGGCATTGGCATCAGGATTGTCATCAAACGCATCTGTATTTTTGTCAACTTATTCTCAAGTAATTTTTCTTCAGGTTCATTTTGATCTTCTATACTCTGGGTTTTATCACGGTCCTCTACATCTGTTGTCTCATCGCTTGTGTTACTGTCTTTATTAGCATGTCCTTTGCTTTGGTTTGGGTTATGATCCTAGCTTACAACCCGACTTTGTTTTGGAGTTTCACAAGCCATTTTCACTGATTTTATGGGTGTGTAGGTTGGACAATTTATACGACTCATCTTCATTTCTTGAGTTGTTTTATTTCTTGTAAAAACCCATAAACGCCTACATCGAAGACCATTTTGTCTTATACACAATCTTCAATGGTTTTGAAAAATAATAATTAATTAATTAATTAATTAATAATAATATTATTATTGTTCTTATAAACTATATATAGTTTTTAAACGGTTTAAAAAAATTATTAATATTAAAATAACAATTTAATAATGCTATTATTATTTTAATATTTTTTTGTGAGGAGATGGCAGAAGGTATGGTTATGAAACCCTAGGGCGAGTGACGTGGGTGCTAGCTGTTGGAGGATATTGAGTGTTGGCAAGGTTGAGGCAGTTGTGAGGTGGAGTAGAGGAGGGTTGCGTGGAAGCAGGCTGTGTGGAGATGTGGAGAGGGCGGTGAGCATGTAAGGATAAAACCTTACATGTTGGATATTTTTTTATAACATATATTTAAATGATTAAGTAAATGTTATTTAATTTATTATCAAAAATTAAAAAATATAGACAAAAATGACTAATTCTAAAATTGGATACATCTAATTTTATTTTTTTATTGTTTTTATATAGATTTTATCCAACTATATTTTATGATTAGTTTTGTGATTTTTCATTGTGTAATGATAAAGGTTGAGATTGAACTTTAATGCCAAGTACTTATCTCTAAGTTTGATCTTATAGAGGAATAGGTAAATAATTTTTTTAATAAAAGCCAATTGAAGGTAAACATGGGTCAAAATTTAAAGATAAGATATGGAAATTTTAATGTTTATATTGGATTGGGCTTTTGAAAAAAAAAAAGAATTCCAAACTTTCAATGATTATCTTATCTCAGTGTAAATAGTTCTTAGGATTAAGTTAATCAGACATGATCACTCTCATTTATATGATCTAACTTTATAAGTTTCCTCTCATATTTTGCATACTTTCTCCCTTAAGCTTATTTAGGTGTAATTATATTCCTTCTGCATTTTATTGCAAACATGATCAAACTTTATGAGTTTCTCAACATTTATTTACTACAACAAGTGAAGTTACAATGCATTCAATATTGATCAGGCCTCCCACGCTTCATCACTTTGGAAACTCTAGATTTATGAAGTTATGAGGAAAAGAAGAAGAATATGCAATTTCCTAGCAATAGTAGTAACAAAAATATACCAAAAACTTAAAACAGTTAGAAGGAACCTATGCATGTTTTCTGTTGAAATGCATTGAATTGAATTTTACTTTATCACAATAGGAAATAAGCCATAGGGAGAGGATACAGTAGTGGAATGGGGAACACATAATGGAGATAAGAGTGGTGTTGGTTGACCTCAATCTTGGATAGGAAATTGAAGGAACAAGATTTGAAGGGCATTCAATGCCTTTGCTTGTTTTAGAGCATCATGATTACCTACACGTGTGGCCAGATAATAGAGGAGAACTAGATATTACTCACTGATCTAATCACCTAATTCACAATAGTTTCATGAATAATGGTGCCAATTAACTAGAAGATGAACTGGAGCATGCCAAGTAACTAAAGGATGAACTTGATCATGTGAAGTAAGTGTTCCTTAACTAGAATATGAAGTGGAGCATGCATCCTTAACTAGAAGATGAAGGGGAGCATGCATACATTCCTTGATATCTTCTAGATAACTACAACAAGCAAGATGAATTGGAGAATGAATGCAAGAAATTGTTTGTCCCTTGAATGCTTCTAGTTCTTATTTGATACTTTAATGAATCCTTTGTTGTAGCTTCATTGGTTTCATTTGATTTCCTTTGATTCATACCTTAAGGCTTATACACTAGGATAATTTACCGGAGGATGAGACACTAAACATTTTATCTTTCCAATGAAATTTTGAGTGTTAAATTTTGGGGGAGGTCTTGTAATATACCTAGGGGTATTATCAAGATTCAACACTAAATTTTCCCATGAAAATTTGAGTGTTAAATTCAACACGTTCATAAGTACCTTGGCCAGAGTGGCACATTGTTGCAGTTTCTTGTTTAGAGTTGTTGCGTATGAGTTTGGATATTAGTTTCAGATCTCCATGTATTCAGGGGGGATATCCCTAAAAATGCATGGACATTTTGAGACATCCTTTCAGCATAAGATATTTGAAAATCAACTTTGGAGGAAGATTAAGAAAAGTACCGAATTGGACTAGTGCCTCTGGAAAGACTGTCGTGGCCCTTTTTGAAGAATATCTTATGGGTGGAACACCATAATTATATTGATAGAAGCATACTTCTCAGTTGCACTTCAATTTCTATAAGACATGTATATGAGCAATAGGAGGTGCCAATGTCGAAGCCTCTAGTTCTCACTCGAAACTGGAATCCAATACATTATCATTATGTTTTAGGAACATGCATTAGTGTCCATTATTGTTGTAAACTGCCTCACACCAACACCAACTCTTGATCCTTATGACCTAATGTTAACCCATAAATATAATTCCAAATATTGACATAGTCACCCCCTCTATGTCCCTTTGACCCTATAGTGAATCAACATCCAACAAATTATCATACACCAAATCACCTTTCAAACAACATCATGCTACTATAGGGTGGAGATAGCCTCCACAGACTTGGGCAAGTCTTGTCCTTTATGACTTGTCTCAATTATAGATTATGCTTTTATTAACTTCAATATGAATTCGAAACTTGAAAGGGTGGGCTCAAGAAAGTAAAATTGAACTGCAGAATAAACTAAAACTAACTAATGATGCAACATCTTTTTATGTACCCTACTCCCCTTATTTAGAAAAGGAGTGGGGTTACTTAGGTTTAAGTGTAGAGAAGGGTTTCTAATGTGCATCATTCACCCATCCCTTCAAAAATTTCCCATCAAGGTATTCTGGTTTTTTGAAGAACCACACTTAGAAATCCTTGTCTCGGTAATAGTCAGAGAGGCGCTTGACACTATGTTGTGGAAACTTCGTCTGCAACATCTCCCAACTTTATGTGAAGAAGCAGTAACACAAGGATGAAGAAAAAACAACCTGTCTCATGCAATTTTCATTCCCCATTCTGAAATCCATCTATGTATATTGAGCGAATACAACAACCTCATAGAGTAGAAATCTCTTCATATCATGTTCATGAGAAAAAGTTCATTTGTGGTCCAGAGTTCGTGTGATCTTTGTTGAATTGAAACAAGCTCTTCATATCGTGTTCATGAGGAGAAGTTCATTTATGGTCTAGAGTTTGTGTGGTCTCTGTTCAACTGAAATAGTCAACAAATGGGAAGGGAGTGTGATTGTGTTTTGATGGCCATTAGAGAAACTAGAGGGTACTTGGCGCTACAGTGCCTCTCCCTCCTGGCCATCACAACCAAGGCCAATGTCTATAGCTTTGGAAAGACGTTGTTCGAAATCATTTCAGGGTGGAGAAATGCGGATGGGGTCTCACAATCCAGTGAGCTCTTCTTCCCTACATGGGTTGCAATGCAAATTAAAAATGACAATGCTATGGGCAATAAAGAAGCTCTGAACAACAAACTCTCTGCGTGAACATTTTGAAGGGTGAATGTTCTAGGAAGAAGTGCGACCCATACCATAATTGACGGGGGGCATCTCCTCATTTGTTGTCGACATACGATGAATCTGGGAGAGGAACTGACCCATTAAATAACGCCTTTAGCTTAATTAGAAGTTTATTATTATATAATTACTATTAAGAGACAACTAGTATTTGATATCTTGTCAATGTAACTTTGTCGTTACTTGATGATTAAAGAGAGGTGAAATTTTAATATGTAATAGGGATTTTTTTCAATATAGTTAATGATGATGGAATTTCCATTATGTTGTTTGGATATATCTATTATAGAGAATTCATTGTTGTGCAATATTTTGATGCTTTGAAGTTAAGGGACAAATCTCAATGGCTATATAAAGGTAATCCCGATGGCATCATGTTGTAGTCATATAGAAAGTGGAATGATCCTTGATGGAATTGTAGAAGGTTTCTTTTCAAAAAAAATGGTGGATATAATTTTTTTTTTAGATGTGAAGCTGGCACTTATAAAGGATGTAGCAAACCAATTAACGAAGGATGTATTTTTCTTGAAACATCCACGAAGTTCCAGAAGAGTCAAATACATATAGCTTTTGTCAAACGAAATATGGAGACGACCAACACGATGAGCTAAATGCAATATGGTTGCCTACTTAACATGATGGTTCCTAGACGAAAAGACGATTAGTCCTCAATACGTGATTCAATGAGACTATGCTCACACACATAATGTAATTTGGAGAGTCTGCTGAAGTGGTCATATGACAACAAAAATGAGGAATAAGGTAAGGACATGATGAGCTTCTTAACCTATGTATATTGAGCGAATACAACAAATTCATAGAGTAGAAATATCCTCATATCATGTTCATGAGAAAAAATTCATTTGTGGTATGACGTTTGTGTGATCTCTGTTCAATTGAAACAAACTCTTCATATAATTTTCATGAGCATAAGTTCATTTCTGATCAAGAGTTTGTGTGGTCTCTGTTCAACTAAAATAGTCAACAAATGGGCAGGGAGTGTGATTTTGTTTTGACGACCATTAGAGAAACCAGAGGGTACTTGGCCCTACAATGCCTCTCCCTCCCGACCATCACAACCAAGGCCAATGTCTATAGCTTTGGAAAGATGTTGTTTGAAATCATTGTAGGGTGGAGAATTGCGGATGGGGTCTCACAATCCAGTGAGCTCTTCTTTCCTACATGAGCTGCAATGCAAATTAAAAATGATAACTCCATGGGAGATAAAGAGGCTCTGAACAACAAATTCTCCACGTTAAAATTTTGAAGGGTGAATGTTCCAGGAAGAAGTGCGACCCATATGATAATTGACAAGGGGAATCTCCTCATTTGCTATCGACAGACGATGAAGTTATGTCTATTATTCTTCAAGAGCATATGGTGCCAAATTTCCCTATGGGATATAATGGGGGGATCACAAATCTTAAATAGATCGAGAGTGTGTCCACATAATAACCACTATCCATCCAACGGTTGAGATTAAAACATCATCAACGATGGAGATCAATATTTAATCTTCTACATGGATCAATACATAGAGGGGGCACACTTTGCCCAAAGATTCATTAGTGAGGTGTAATACGTCATAGTGCTAGGATATAACAATATGGTACATGATAAATGGGTGCCTTAAGGACATAAATCACCCTAGGCCCCTAAACAACATCATAACATAAGATATAACAATGTAATACATCAATAACCAAGGTGAGGGGTGCTCCATGGGGGACGTCCTCCCTAGAAGGGATAATAAAATTATATGGAGCAAAAAACCGAGTGAAACTGATCCATAGAGCCATAATACATCATCAAGAATCATTTCCAAGCCAATTCTTCAACCTCTCTAGCTAATTTGATTTCATCAGTGAATTTCATAATCACTGAACCTAAAAACTGAGGCTGCAGTATTGTTGTTGGGCATGTCTAGAGAAAATTTATCTGATATCTATTTTTTTAGTCACTTCCTTGGGAACCATGTTTGACTTGGTCAACTGGGTTGACCAGGTCAAAATACCCAAAATGAAGGTGAGATAAAAAGCTGAGCTGGTCCTACATGCATTCAAGTTAAGAGACGCTCCAAGATTTATATTAAAACCCAAATTAAATCATACTAATCAAAATCATGGTGAGAACAACAACAACAATAATAATCAAAATATACCTGTGTCCTTGAATCACCTTTGAATATTCCATAAAGCCCCTTGCATATGGCATACTTACAAAGTTTAACCAATTTGCTAATGCTGGGTGAAAGTGGAAAACAAGGCTTTAAGACAAAGAGTGATGACTTCTAGTTAACCTTGACCATGTGATCTCTCTGAATGATAACAAATACACACAACCATAGTGACATATGGATGACATAGGACAATAGGGAATGGTTGTATCTCGCAAATGGTTAAAGTACTTAGGCTTGTTTCCTTTAGGCCAGAACACGTATTCGTTTAACAAGATTTAAAAAATTACAACATTTCACTTTAAGGCATTTATCACTTTAACACAAAATGCTAGGCATCCTCTAAAGATAGGTTCATTGGAAAACCTTTTGGGCCTTAGAAAATGAATCATCCTAGCCCCACTACCAGCGAGCATCCATAACCTTGACGGGTTTGCCACTCTGTTGCCCTGTAGGGACAAATGAGCCTTACATCATACAATGGATGAGTGTTGATCCTTTAGCCACATACTAGTTTTATAACATTTACATTTAGGCATTAGTGCTTAAAATCACTACTAATCGTAGCTTTCCTTTTGCATCATTTAGATATGGTAGTATCTTAGAAATGGTTAAAGTACTTAGACTTGTTTCCTTTACGCCAGAACAAGTATCTGTTTAACAAGATTTAACAATTTACAACATTTCACTTTAAGGCATTTATCACTTTAACAAAAAATATTAGGCATCCTCCAAAGATAAGTTCCCTAGACAGCCTTCTAGGCCCTAGAAAATTACTTGGCCTAGCCCCACTGCTAGCTAGCATCCATGTCCCCAACGGGTTTGCCACCCTATTTCCTTGTAGGGACAAATGGGACTTACATCATACAATGGCTGATTTCTCATCCTTTGGCCACTCACTAGTTTGATAACATTTACATTTAGGCATTAGTGCTTAAAATCACTACTAATTGTAGATTTCCTTTTGCATCATTTAGATATGGAAATATATCACAAATGGTTAAGGTACTTAGGTTTGTTTCCTTTAGTCTAGAACAAGTATCTTCTTAACAAGATTTAACAATTTACAACATTTTACTTTAAGTCATGTATCATGTTAACAAAAAATAATAGGCATCCTCCAAAGACAGGTTCCCTAGGAAGCCTTCTGGGCCCCAGAAAATGACTCGGCCTATCCCCACTACCAGCGAGTGTCCATAGCCCCAACATGTTTGCCACCCTCTTTTCCCTATAGGTACAAATTATCCTTACATCATACAATGGATAAGTTCTCACCCTTTGGCCACTAACTAGCTTTATACCATTTATATTTAGGAATTAGTGCTTAAAAGCACCACTAATTGCAACTTGCCTTTTGCATCATTTAGATATGGCGTTTATGTGTTCTAATTCTTTAGTGTCTAAAGAAATTGTTGGTAGGAGCACTTGCTTTGAGGTCTAAATGAAAACCATATGATGACACTAGATGCACATCCTTTCCATACTGAATCTACAATTAGAATTCAAGGAACCAAGCCACGTACTTTAGAGCCAGAGACACAAAGCAACATGGGGTCCATCATGCATAGGGTTCAAGGTGGGGGAAATGATCTTCAATCTCACAGGTCTTAGTCATAAGTCAAGGGATAAAATAACATGGATGATACTGGATGTATGGATAAAGGTGAAAGGGTGGAACCAACACAACAAGATAGACTAAGTTTTGTGCAAAGCATGGCATAAACAATGCCCTTCAATATTAGATTATCCAACCATTCACAACACAAGTTAGACATCAATAAACATGCCATATAAGCATAAGTCCCCATAGTCATGACAATATAGTAAGTCAAAGGTGTTAATATACATTAGAGAGAAAACAACCTACCAAGAACCCATTTACTTGATCTCACCATATGCAGGTCTCTACCTGAAGTGTCACCATGTCAACTGTGTACCATCTTTGTTGATATGCTCGAATGGACTATGTCACTACCGAGGCCATCTCAATGGAATAGGAGGTATCGATCATGGTAAAGGAATGCTCTGCATTTGCTGCTGAAGAAAGGATCTGAATGGCTCAAGTTGTAAAGATGATCCATGTTATATCCCCATATAATAGAAGTGGATATGAGAAAGAGAAAATATACATATATTGCATCATAATAGCCCATATACAATATATGTGATAACATCTGGCTCCAACCGGGGCAAGTGCTCTAAGGGAGAGAGTGCTTGAAAACCTCAGAAATCTATGGTCTACAACACCATCTCATCATCGAATATCCAACACTGCATTGTCTACTTCACCTTCAAATGTACTTAGTTCCTACACACATGGAAATGGACAATACCAGAGCAACATGTATGGGACAAAAATGACATTGAAAATAAATGCTAGAATAAACAATCTAATCTAAGAGTTGTCAAAAAAATTGCAATTTTCACTAAAAGAGACACTCAAACCAGGTAAGGGGCCCGAATCAATGGCCACAAGACTCAGCAGAGATAAAGAATATGAGACTCAACCTACTCTCAAGTGAGATAATTCAATCCTATTAACTCCTCAAGAAAAGAGGAAAGTGAAATTCCCTTGTAATTTTTTTAGCGAAGATCGCATGACCTATCAATGCCCTCTAATGGAACAAGCCTAAGAGTTGTTGCAACAACAACAACCTCTCACCTTGAAGGATCCTTTTCCTAAAGGAAAAAATACATCCTATGGTGGGTTTAACACTACTTGGGGCACCCAAATCTCCTCGTCGTCTGATCAATCATATATTAACACGATTCACTCACACACTATATTGCAAACCAGAGCCAAGAATTAAATCCCAGCTCAGAAAGATAAAGAGGCTCTTGAAATGTCAGCTCCTCTTCAGATTGAGAAGTCGACTGACCCATTTCCAAAGATACAAAAAGGTGTCTACAAGCGGGCTTCACATAACCCTAATGTGAGGGTTTCTCCCAATTATTCTATTGTGGAAGAATTTTCCCAAACACCGTGTGCGATGTCTTCTTTGGAAGTCTTGCAAAGTTGTCCTTCGCAAAGTAATGCACTTTTGGAAGCTATAGGAAGCCTGGATTTCACAAGTTTTATGGAGAAGTTTGACATGTCTGATGTCAAACCCTCTTTGTCATATAATGTTTCATTTCAAATCGAAGTAGTACATGGTGCTAAGACTATTGGATGAACCATTGTAGAAGAAAGTGCGTCTACGTGCATTATGGCTATTTCTTGTTGGAGAGCCTTAGGCTCTCCTAAGTTGGTTCTGTCTACACGTTTACTTACTGCTTTTGATGCAATATATTTTCGTCCTCATGTGATCTTACCTTCCAGGGATAATTTTAAGAACCCTCCCTAAATTTGTATGTATAATAAGTGTGTGAATCTCTATGATACATAGGAAAATTTGAAGGCTATTTTATCAAATATATAATATGTATATATAATTTTTTGGTGAATATTTCACTGAATTATAAAATATTATAAAGTCTTGGTGAATCTTTCACTAAATTATAAAATTTTGTGAAGTCTTGGAAAATATTTTGATATAGTGTAAACAATATATAATAATAATAAAATATTTTCATTGTATTGTAATATAATCATTTTCCGTGTTCAATAAAAGAAACATAATTTTCTCCACCTCCAAACGTTGTTGTAAGCATCAAGGGTTGCATTTTCCAAGGTTCTTATTATACCTTATTTTAAATCCCTTTATGATTAGTTTTAACATTTTTCTCCACAATGTTCCTATGTGTGATTATATTCACCCCTATTTCTCTGTATCATGAAATATTAATGTTTTATCTCCCATTTCTATTATGGATTCTTCATAGTCAATTCATTAACTATTAAATAACTCTTTTAATGCATTATAAGATGTTGTTCAATAGGAGGGCACACATTATATCCATTGATAAATCCAAAAGTATAAGAATGTTGACATGTCACATGTCATTCATAACTTCCTCTTTGATCATCCATTTTTACCCAAAAAAGACCCATTTGCAATGAATATGGACAATAAAGAAAATATTAGACATAACAACAGTCCATGACAAAACAATTCAATAACCATGTCATTCCACATAAATGAATGACCATTTCGAATTTATGGAAAGCCACACAACATCCATCAATAAAGTTGCGGTTAGTCCTTAATTGTTAGGTTGTTATGAAGAACCGGTCACACAATAATTAAAAGAATAGTGGGACTTCCAA
>LPNX010673855.1:664067-674537 GCA_001517045.1 Pseudotsuga menziesii | reverse complement strand
AAAACAATTCTTAAAACTTTCAATTCATGATAGCTCATAACATATTTTATTGTTCTTTATTTTAAACTCCACTTATAAAAAATTACAAGCATTCTTCAACTAAGTTGCGACACTATGAAGAGAATTTCTATAAAATGTATCTAATGAGTTGTAGTTCAAGGATAACATTGCCAAGACATTAGCAATATTATTTTAATGAGGTAAGATTGCAAAATTGTATTGAAAAGGGGAAACAAATTGGCATATTTTGAAATCTAAAACTAAAAAAATTCACTTGTGCACCACAATCAATGTCTAAATAGACAAGAAATTGGCTTGATTTCCATAGACTTTAAGGTTTCAACTTGCATCATACACTTTTGGTTACTCTCTACATTCTTCCCTTCCTTGAACACCATCAACAATACCTTAATCACTAATATCAAATGGAAGCATAATTAGCATAAATACAATCGCTTCAAAGAATGTTCTATAAGTAATCCCGAATAGGACACATATTGATAACATCTAATATGAAAGGAAAAAAATAACATGGGTCATGATCCCCATAACAAGTAAACTAACAATAATGATTACAATGAAATTTACATTCACAATTTGGTGCAGCTATTTTACAGTATTTTAATTGTCATTGAAAGATTGGTCCAACAACTTCCTTTCTAGATAAACATTCACCTAAAATATAACACCAATTGTGAGAGATCCAAAACATATTGATATGGTAGCGATCCCATAACTCTAAATTAGAAGTAACTTACTTTATATCTTTAATGCACTTTATCTAGCCAAGGAAACTCTATAGAATATCAATGCCAATGTCATTTTCCAAATCTTAGAGCACCAAAGTCTTGAAGAATCCATTACAATGAAAAGAAATTATGGGAATAACTGAAAAATACATGAAACCCAATTGAGAATTTTGTTGTTGTTAATATTTCAAGTGTTAATTTCTCCTTTAAATTGGGGAAAGAGTGATTCCACCTCACTCTTTATTTGCAGTTCGCTTGTAATCATTGCATCATGACAATGTTTCAACTCATTCATTGTATTATAAATTGTATAAATTATAGAATGTTCAATGGCATTTATCAATCTCTTCAAATTCTAGGCAGAGATGTTTTTGGTTCAACTTGTGGAGATATTCAACATCTATGACAAGAATTAGTAGTTATTCCTTACCTCCATGACTCCCACCTTTCCTATTGTTCATCTCTATGGTCCCGAAGTTCATCATACTTCATCCTATTATTCCTCCCATGCGAAAATTGTCATCATTATTGAACTTTCCCTATGACCACCATATTTCCTTTTGCTCATCCCATACTCCTAAACTTCATCATAATTCCTTTCACTCTTCCTCCCATGGGCATAATGGACTTGGGGATCTTACAGTCATCACTAAAGCTCTGTTGAACTCAGGGATTCAAAGCTCTCCCGGATGTGGTTGATAGTGCACTTATGTCTGTTGAGGCATTACTGGCTCCATTAAAGGACTCTCCCTCAGCATTAACAACTAATATTCTCCCTCGTGCCGGTTGTAATGATGCACATCTCCCAGTGCATGGCTCTTATCTCTGTTGGCGGTTGGAATGATGGTCTTGTCCTATCACAGGTATGGGATGACACATGAAACATTCACTCTCTAGGTGTATATGACAAGCATCAGACTTCGCATCTCGTTATTTCAAGTTTATTTGCTTCTCTGTTCACTCCTCCGTGGATTCTCAGCTTTTCACACAGAGGGTCAGGTACAATTTGGTTTGTTTGCTCTCGCTATGACACCATGCCGCGCAGGATTCAAGTGACTCTGCATAGGGGTATCACCTATAAAGGATTCCTTGGGTGAGTTGATCCTTGTCGTCGGTTCATTTTCGGTTATGGTGTACATGTACCTCTTAGAATCCACAGGACGATGGATGACTAGGAGGTTGAAGCAGTTTCCCACCACCGTTCTAGCTGCCTCTCCTCCAATGGCAATCACACTACTAGCGGATGAAGAACGTATTGGCTTAAATTTTAATGGAAATGGACAGAGCTCCCCCCTTGTCTGCCTCTAGATCATCTAATAATTCATTAGATAAGAAATCATTAACGCCTTCCCCAGACTCCAAAAGGTAGGAAGTAATGCAATCACCAGGTAACAAGTCGACTCCGGCCTCAAAAGATGTTGCTTGCATACAAGAAACCAGGATGATGAGCATAGGAGACTATTCTCAGGCCTGCAGCTCGATGTCGTTGAAGTGGGAACCCCATACAGCGAAGGAACCACTGCTAGATTCACCACTTGCACCCTCAGCTGATGATGAGGATGAATACAAAACTTGCATTGTGGTTGCAGAGCTTTGTAGCACATCGTAAATCCAGGGTTTTCGTGTTCTCAGTATTTTATGTTCATAGCACTTGTCTAGTTTTGGTCTGGCCAGTTGGTTTATGTCTTAAATAGTTTGAGTGTTTTTGGCCAAGCCTGGTTTCCCTCTTTGAGGGCAGGCTCTTTTTTCAGCTCAAGATAGTCTCTCTATTATGGTGTCACTTCTTTGGAACTCAAGACTATCTAAACATGGTTCCTTTGCATTTACTATATGTTTTTGTATATTAATATAGTTCTTTTCTACTTACAAAAAAGAAAAGATGATTCAAATTTCAAATCAATGATTGACTACGCTCATCTTGAATTAAGATATTGGAGTTTTAGTATGATTTGTTAAGATAAAAGGGTGAGTATGAAGTATGAATGAGGCAAGCAATGCACCATTTAATGTTGCAGCAATGGTTCATATCCCCACAGCATCATCGAGTGGAAGTTTATTTAATGCCCATGATAGGTTATAACATTAAATACCTATACATATTGGACCCCAAGAGGCATTTAATTATTTTCCATTAGGTGCCACCCCAAGTGCAAATTCATGACAAAACTGAAATAATTTGTCACGAGAGGTATGCTTATTAGTTCCTATAAAAAATAACATTGATTATTTTTCAAAACTAACATTGATTAATTTGAGATTTTTTGTAAGATAGTTCAAAGTTTAAATCTTGACAAGTTACATGATAAATGATTATCACTCTCATTTTTTAGAGATATGATCTAACTTTATAAGTTTCCTCTCATATTTTGAATGCTTTCTCTAAGATTATTTTAAGTGTAATTATATATTCCTTTTATATTTTATTGCAAACATGATCAAACTTTATGAGTTTCTCAACATTTATTTACTACATCAAGTAAAGCGACATTCCATTCAAGCTCGATAAGGCCTCCCACGTTTCATCGCTTTGGAAACTCTAGATTTATGAGGTTACGAGGAAGAGAAGAATAATATTCAATTTCTTAACAATACTATTAATAAGATTATTTGAATTTCCACTTATCACACTAGGAAATAAGCTATATATAAAATTATCTAAATCCTACAGGTTGGATAGGGAATTGAAGGAACGATATTTTTAGGGAACTCAATGCCTTTGCTTGTTCTAATGGTTACCTACATGTGCAACTAGATAGCATAGGAGAACAAGGGCTTCCTCCTCGATCTAATCACTTAGTGCACCCTAGTTTCATGGATAAGGGTGCCAAGTAGAGCCTTGCGATTACCTAAATGTGTAGCCAGATAACAGAGAAAAACTACGGCTTCCTCCTTGATCTAATCACCTAGTACACAGATGAGTGCATGAAGTTGGTGGACCTTTTAGATGCAATTGGATTTTTAGAAAACTTATTATGTTTATGCCATAACTTCTTCATTTCTCAACCATTTCATAAAAAAATATATGTCTCAATACTAGACACTGTGATGCAGGAGCATTAGTCCTCCAATTCTAAACGATAATATTGGGTCCGACCTCTAGGTCTTGATATCAGCCGAAGGAGGGGCCATTGCAATTTCCATGTACAAAGTACTTTATTTCCAAGTAAAGACAGATAGGGAATATGCTTAAGTTTGGCTAGGTGTCATTCAAAATGATTATGTAACTAATTTCTTATGAATTGGGATGACTCGAGAAGATAGTGAATGAGTCACGAGGTAGAGAGAGAGGTGGATTTCTGAAAATACAAGTGGTTGCACTAGCTTAAGAATTTGTTGCCATTAATTTATAAAGCCTTTGTTAGGGTTTTAATAACTGAAAGAAGAGATTCTAGAGGTATTAATGTAAGCCTACAAGAATTTGTAAAAAAGGGGAAGGATGGTCAAGCAGAGGGAGATCGGGCCATAATTGCTTAGTAGAACTCTCAGAAGTTAAGTCATGGTTTATTATGTATGTACAGTTCATTTATAGAATGGAGAGTGAATTCATCATCTCTATGTATTATTTATGCATCTTATGAATGGCTTCAACTATGATGAATATTGATTTAATTGGTAAATCCATGTTGATTGTATAATCTTGAGTGCACGACACTTCATCTTTGAAGGGATTGCTGGTTAAGGAACAAAATGATGGGTTCATTGAGGGAAGGGAAATGGGTAGAATTTATGAGCAAGAAATTCTAGTTCTAAAGACGATATTGACATCCTTTCTAAATAGAATCAATTTACAAAATGATTTAATGAAGTAGTATATAAGAAGTTGTCGGCCAATGCTGGAGTAGTGGTCGAATCATAAAAATGAATGGTTTTAGTAATTGCAGTTCTGAAGAGAGGAAGGGCATTTGGATTTCATACCTACGTAAAGTATTGTTAAAATAAATAAACTCTAGCAAAAATCATGATCAAAGCAACGATGACTTAAAAAGAGAACCTGATTTGTTGCAGAGTCATAATGATGATGAAGTACCAGCTGAGAGATTAGAAGTTAATGATTCTTGCTTGCATTGGAATCACTACAAAGGACTGGTAAGACGACCTACAACTATTATTGTTTCATATTTCCTTGTCAAAATTTAGTTTGGAAACCAGAAAGGAATGCGTTGCGATAGAAGGCTCGATTCCTAAATCGTGGCTCCTTGTAGGAACATTGAAACGCATCTGGTGAGACATATGTGTATGAAGTATTAGGTAGTAAGTGTCCTTAGATTTATACAATGTATTAAGTAATTCTGTAGCTCCATTGTATTTCTGCATAAGGAAAAGGTGATGAATTCTGGTTCTAGTGATCGATTAATGGTAAAGGTAAATAACCCTTTGAGAATAGAGTATGTGCTTCTGAGCAAATAATTTATGCATTTGTGTAATCTGGAATGTAGTGGTTTAAAACATGAAACCTGGAATAAATATACGATCTTGCAAATTGCTTGTGTATGGAGATAGAGTTACACCTTGGTATTATTGCCTGCAACACGTGGATGTGCCTAGCACTAGGACAAATCAATAAATGATGTTGTCAATTCATTTTGAGAACAAAAGACAGTTGTAAATTCAAATTGAAAAGTTTTTTATTTGAAGGAAATTATGGGACCATAACCCACAGGGTATTGGAAGAATTATTTTAGATGAAACTGCAGGTGGTGCTTGCATCAATTTTGGTATCAGAGCGGGAAAATAAACAAAGAGTAAGATAGTGTTTAGTGTAAATGCAAGAAGATAGACCGACAATCTGTAAAGAAGATGATTCATGAGTTGAGGAGTTTTGAATGCAGGAGAAGAAGAGGCTTGTAGCCTGAATAGTAAGTTTTTGATAGAGATAACTGGTTTGGGAGGAGTGATTGCATGCAAGAAGTAGGAGAGAAGACATATCATCAAGAAGATAATAGCCTTAGGAACATTGATGAAGGAATCCAATGAGGGTTTCTAGGAAAAGAAGAAGTGTGGCCAGAACCTAGTTACTTCAGCTGAGGTTGAAATACAAGAGGACAGTTGTATTCTCTAGAGCAGATGATTTGTAAGTGTAAACCTAGAAGGAGCATAGAGAATTTCTCAAGGATGTCCTAGGAAATAGGACCAGTACTTTCCAAAAGACCAAGCACATAGGAGGTTTGGTGAGGTAGGTTGTAGCAGGGAGAACTGTTACTGCAGAGGCTAGTGCAACTCATAAAGAGTGAAATAATTTCAAGTAGAATACTATTGAAAATCATAGCAGAGGTTCAGAAGGCAGCCACAAAGTGTTGAAAGAAGATGCCAAATCCAATGGCATATGGAGGCAAATGACTAACGAATATTCTGAGAGAGAGAAGGTTGAGATGGAAGTCCATATAGAAGTTATGATGGATCTGTTACAGAAGGAGAAGAAAGAGCAACCAATGAATCCTTAGTGGGAGGATGAGATACTCAAGGCAAGTGGGTATCAGGGAGAAGACTTGAAGTTTGAAGCTTCAAGTGAGGCCAAGAGGTCTCAATGTTTTGAAACTGATATTTTGTGTATGTTTGCAGGTACAATGAATGAATTAAGACAATCTGCTAAGATTGTCACAAAGAATGAAGGAAAAGGGAAAAATCTTAATTCTGTTCAGGAAGATGATGGGACAGTCGAGTCTCATTCAAATGCACATGCGCCACTGAGTGAAAGTGTTTCTTTTTAGCATGTAACAAAGGCTGAAAGTAGAAAGAGATTGGATTATGATGATGATAGCCAAGAACAGGATGAAGCAAAGGAGGAAATCAAGCATTCAGATGTTATGCTTGGGGAAGATGAAAAGAAGGTTATTGAGGATTTTCTGAGTTTTGTAGCAGACTTGGGACATCAAGAATATTTGATGATTGAATCATCAAATAACACCATTGGGTCTTGTGGGTTTAAAGATGACAAATTGACTGTGTTTGCAGGTATTGCAGAAGACAATCCATCTTATGGACCTGTCTTAAGTGAAGTTGAAAGTCACCAGGCCAGGACTAATGATTAGGAAGATGTAAAGCATGCAGATATAGTGCTTGAAGAAGCTGACAAGGAGATTTTATTGCTAGAGAACCTGTTAGAGAAATATGAGTCGAATTGTGAATTGGAACCTCAGGTAAATGAGCTATGTTTCAATAGTTTTGATGAAGAGATGAGGTTTCTTGAGGAGTGCATAGGTAGATATGCAGTTGTGAAGGATTCAATTAGTCTAGATAGAAATATGGGAGTGTAGCTAAGCAATGATAAAGGAAAAGATAAGTTATTGTAGCAGAAGAGGTTTTTAAAATCCTTATTTAATAAGGGCAACATCTCTATTGGAAGAGAGACAATCATGTCTCATATGAAGGTACCTGTTATTTTTAAGGATAGGGAGAAGTTGGCTTGTATGAATGACCAAGAGAATATTGTTGAACAAACATTTGGGACTGTCACACTGATGTAGGATCATATTTCCATTCTGATGAAGGATGTTGAAGTAGTATCACAGAGAAATTGGATGTGTGACAATGGAAAGGACAATGAATATTGTACATAGTTTCCAAAAGAAATTCCACGTGGATGGTAGATTTGTGGCTTGAGCTTAGTCTTTTGGAGAATAAACTAGCAAGCCAGATAAAGAATATTCTGAATGTAAAATTGAGATTGGATGAAGGTGAGGTAGATGTGTCTCATGATAAAGAGGAATCAGTCCAAGAACCGAAGGAAGATGAACTGGTTACTAAAATCAGTCAAGGAGATGAAAGGAATCTATGGAATGTTGTCAAGAAAGAAGAGGAAGAGAGTTATGTTGAAGTTAATGATCAACATACTGAGGAAATGTTTGAGATGAGTCAAGTAATAAGTGAATGGATGAAAATTTTGCTGAAGGAGGTTGCAATCAATAAGATGGAAATGTCTCAAGTTTTTTCTGAAACACTAGCAGGTATTAGTTTTCTAAACTATGTTATGTTAACTAATATGTAGAGAAGTGTGAGTGACTATGTTGCTACATTCATGGAATTGAAAGATAATTTACTTTTTGAAAGCAAATTTGCAGGCAGTGAACAACAGTTGGATATTGCAGAGGGAGATGCTTACAAAAGCATAAAGGAAGCATGGGTGGCAGCAATGCCCGAGACAATATTTGCAGCAACATTTGGAGTAAACTCAAGAACACAAATAGAAATTGAATTAAGAAGAGTTGAAGAAAGCAACCAACAATTTAGAGAAGAATGGATAAACTACAGTAAGATGAAGTGGCAAAGCAATGAAAATCTGATTAGTTTGCAACATAAAACTGAATAGGAAAAGGTCATAGATGAACCAAGGGAGTTATTGCAAATGCCTAAGAAAAGCTACAACAGAATGATAAAGACAATCCACTATGGAGTTGATTGGGAAGTGAATAATAGTGAAGGTAAATATAGTCCATTGTGGAGTTGATTGAGAAGTGAAGAATAGTGAAGGTAAAGATAGTGGAGTTCTAGAGCACAAGGTATGGAATTCTGGAAGAATGCAGTTGAAGAATGAAAAAGAAAATAGCTCATGGACAGCCTGGGAGATTGCAACTTAGAGGTATTAATGTAAGCCTACGAGAATTTGTGAAAAGGGGGAAGGATTGCCAAGCAGAGGGAGATCGGGCCATAATAACTTAGTAGAACTCTCAGAAGTTAAGTCATGGCTTATTATGTATGTACAGTTCATTTATAGAATGGAGATTAAATTCATCATCTCTGTGTATTATTTATGCATCTTATGAATGGATTCAACTATGATGAATATTGATTTAATTGGTAAATCCATGTTGATTGTATAATCCTGAGTGCACAACACTTCATCTTTGAAGGGATTGCTGGTTAAGGAACGCAATGATGGGTTCATTGAGGGAAGAGAAATGGGTATAATTTCTGAGCAAGAAATTCCAGTTCTAAAGAAGATATTTCCATCCTTTTGAAAGAGATTCGATTTACAAAATGATTTAGTGAAGAAGTAGTATATAAGAAGTTGTCGGCTAGTGCTGGAATAGTGGTCGAATCATATAATTGAAGGGTTTAAGTGATTGCAGTTCTGAAGAGAGGAAGGGGTAAATCAATTTGGATACAGTAATGAAAATGCACTATATTCCAGAGATGAACAAGCTTTTCATTAATAAGAAAAGTTGGTGCAATTTAGATGGGGCCCATCATCCGCAGATTTTGGTAGCGAATCCACCTTGATAATTGGCTGTTACTCTCATTGCCTCCTCTACAGGTCCACCTTTCATGGAGAGAGTCCGGCATACCTGGAATGGTAGGCATGGATAGAGAATAGGACCAATGAATCTTTAAGTGATTGCAGTTCTGAAGAGAGGAAGGGCATTTGGATTTCATACCTACGCTAAAGTATTGTTAAAAGAAATAAACTAGAACAAAAATCATGATCAAAGCAAGGATGACTTAAAAAGAGAACCTGATTTGTTGCAGATCCATAATGATGATGAAGTAACAGTTGAGAGCTTAGAAGTCAATGATATTTGCTTGCATTGGAATCACTACACAAGACTGGTAAGATGACCTACAACTATTATTGTTTCATACTTCCCTGCCGAAATTTAGTTTGGAAACCATAAAGGAATGTGATGCCATAAAAGGGTCGATTCCTAAACTGTGGCTCCTTGGAGGAACATTGAAACACATATAGTGAGGCATATGTGTATGAAGTATTAGGTAGTAAGTGTCCCTAGATTTCTACAATGTATTAAGTAATTTTGTAGCTCCATTGTATTTCTGCATAAGGAAAAGGTGATGAATTCTGGTTCTAGTGATCAATTAATGGTAAAGGTAAAGAGCCCTCTAAGAACAAAGTATCCGCTTCTGAGCAAATAATTTATGCATTTATGTAATATGGAATGTAGTAGTTTAAAACATGAAACTTGGAATAAATATACGATCTTGCAGATTGCTTGTGTATGGAGACAGAGTTACACCTTGGTATTATTGTCTGCAACATGTGGATGTGCCTAGCGCTGGGAGAAATCAATAAATGATGTTGTCAATTCATTTTGAGAACAAAAGACAACTATAAATTTAAATTGAAAAGTTGGATATTTGAAGGAAATTATGGGACCATAACCCACAGGGTATTGGAAGAATTATTTTTTATGAAATTGCAGGTGGTTCCTGCATCACATTGACCTCTACATGCTATAAAAAATCCAATCCACATAATTACATTAAGATCTTGAAACGTTGCACTAACTCTTTGTGTACTAATTTTGAGGTCTTTTCTTACTTAGTTAATTTTAAAAAATATTTAAAAGTACTAATTTTATTTTAGAAAAAGGTGTCGCACTACCACTATTTGTTATCTACATATTTGGCATTTTTTGGTATATTGATCTTTTAGGCATTCAAAACCTCTAGTGACCTTGACATATAGGTTATTATTTACTAGAAAAATAAAATGTTAATGCTAGAAAAAAAAAAATTGACTTACTTGTGAACATTTTCAATAAATCAAATTTATATATTTGGTAAGGTGATTCAATTTCTTACCTTTCATATTTTTTACTATACGCGAGATTCATTGTGTAGGTATGCCAAAATGTTCATGTAAGTTGAAGGATGCCTATTTTTTAGTTAGGTTGTATCTAACATATAAAATGAGACCATCATCAGCTTACACCTACTCCTACCCTAGTATAAGGGTTTCAAGTAGCTAGAAGATGAATTGGATTATATC
>LPNX010673855.1:627548-651230 GCA_001517045.1 Pseudotsuga menziesii | reverse complement strand
CTTCAATACAAGCAGGCTGAGTTTCTACCAAACTAATTAAGGAATGATCAATCTTGTGCAATCTTTAAATATCTAAAATTGCACCCATTATCCACTTTCTGTAATTTCCAAGTTTGCAAAAGAAGTAGAATCACGTAGTTCTACATCAGCATCTAGTTCTTGGTTCTCAAGTGTCATGTAGAGCTAGTTAGTTATATTTTGAATGGATGAGCATAAGCATTGCAACTTATCATTTGGTATCAAAGGTTAACAAATTGTCTTAGCACAAAAACAAAGACTTAGAGGGAAATTGGAATAATCCCAATATTCCTCAGACAATAATATAGATAAGCGGAAATTCCTACGACAGAATGAACATTGAGATCTAGGACACTGGCTACACAAAGTTTAAATTGGTATTATGAGAAAAGCAACTAACAACACTCTAGAGCCAATCATTGAGTTTCCAAATCATTGAGTTTCTAAAATCCAAATCTCATATCTCTACTATGATTTCAGTTACTATGATAACCATGGTGTTGATTATCATCCTCATTTTTTCTGGCTCAATTACACTTATTTACCTGCTTGGGAAAATTATTGGATCCCTAGTAGTAGCAGTTAGAGAGCCAAATACCCTGATTCATATAGACAAATGGTTGTTCTATATTGACGCCCATAGTCCCCTTCCTTGTCCCACCCACTATCTAGGTGTCACCTCACTCTAGCACCAGCACAAGCTACTAGGCTACTAACTCTATCAACACGTTGATGCATTCTCTTGTATGTAGTATGTGGTACAATTCCTCTTATCTCGGGCATGGAACCCAGGAGTACATATATTTCGGGTATGTCTGTATGTCTATGACTGACCTTCTGTCAACAACTGGCAAATGACCTTAATTCAAGTACTCCTGTCTCTCCGCAATGACCTTCGGGCTATGAGTGGCAATGACCTTAAGTCAATCACTGACTATTGGCTATCGACTATGACCTCCTGCTGGCTATGATTAATTGTATATTGTCTATTACACCTGGCTAGGACTTCTGATTATGATCGCCTGGAAATGACTAGAGCTTCAGCTACCCTACCTTCAGTAATGACCTTATAGCTATGACTACTGGCTACTACATTTGTAGTTATTTCTTTTGAGATACAATATTTTAATGAAGTGCACTAGTATGTTGTTAAATAGGGTATGGTTAAGCGAGAAACAAGGTTTGCGTATAAACACCCTGCAAATGAGATAGTATTAAAAATTGAGGAAGCTGCAAAGCCTCTTGGATTCAATGTGCAAAAGTAAAATTAAAAGGTAGAACAATCATTTCGTCCATTGCAGCTCAAAATAAAATGTCTTCTTCCAGTTTTACTTTCCTCACTCATTGGCATCCATGCAAAATTTCGAAGTACTTTAGCCTTAAATGTTTGACCCTTAAGAAGAACTAATTTTGCTAGGAAAGTGGATCATTTGATAGTACCTTTTATGCAGGGTTTGAGGTGTTTCGAATGTTAAAAGATTATGTTAATCAATCATATTTATTCTCATGCAGATGAGTCTAATTGAATATGGGCATGTGCTCCTTGTGCCAAGAGTGTTGGACTACTTACCCCAACGCATTGACCATGATAGCTTACTGTTAGCTTTGCATTTGGCTGCTGAGGTTGACATCCCATTTTTTCGTCTGGGCTACAATAGCCTGGGAGCTTTTGCAACTATAAACCATCTGCATTTCCAGGTGAGACTATTGTTAATACATTGTGTTAGTTACACAATTTGACTTTTCTATGAAACACTCTTTATCATTTATGCCCCTTTTGAACAGCAAAGAGATGAGGTTAAAGAAGACATTGTGTTTTCCCTATTCGGTTCTTTCTTTCAATAACTCTTTCTGGATTGTAGAGATAAGATTGCAATGATAATATCTACAAATTTTGAAATTTTGCATAATGAATCGAACATTGTGGTAGGCCTATTACTTGGCCCTTCCTTTCCCTGTAGAAAAAGCAACCACAAAAAGAGTACCATGGAAGTCTGAGAAAGGTGGGGTCAAGATCTTTGAAGTCTGAAACTATCCTGTGAGAGGTCTGGTTTTTGAAGGGGGGTAATACTTTGGAGGACCTCTACAATGCCATTGGTAACTCCTGCATCTGTCTTTAAGATAACAACATACCATACAATGTGCCCATTGCAGATTGTGGCAAAAGAGTCTTTCTGTTTCCTTAGGTACAATGCAGTAGCATCTTACCATGGTTCCAATTTTGATTGCTTCCTTGTGTAGCGTAGTAGACTGATGGTGTTGTTGAGACATTGTCTCCTCCTTTTGTTAAGTTTAGGATTTCTTGGTATATTTTTGAAAATCTTGAGCTGTTGCTGTGACCAGTGATATGCAGAGAAATAGGCTTTGGGAGAAGTGAACCAAGAGATACTAAACACTCAAGTTAATCCTGCTGTGTGGGAAATTAGTGGACACATGGTTTTGAATACTTTGACAAGGCTTCTGAGGACTATGCATGGAAATTACTTGCCGAAGTCTCTTGTCAGAGGAAAGATTTGAAGAAGTTAAAGCCTATGTTTTGGAAGCAGCAACTACTAAAAAGGTACAAGTAGAAGATGGGGAACAAGATGATGTTGTGGAAGATGAGGTTCCTCGTTATGATTCCTCGAAGATTAACCATAATGCCCCTGTGCATATGAATGAATGAATCGTGCTACAGTGATCGAACTATTTACTTTCTCTTTTCAAAACTATTATCTTAGCGGGACCTTGGTCCTTATATGCTACATATTGCATATAAAATGTTAGTTGGACAAACATATCTATATTCATATATTTTGTTCTTCTTGTATTTGTATACAAGAGCATGGAAATTTGGCTAGTTTACTGTTATTTATATAAAACTTGTTACTGGCTCTTTTATTTATCTTATGGCTCGAAATTAAACTATTTGCAATGTTGTTTATGTTAGGAGATTTATTAAATCTCTGTACTGTATTTATGCAACTTGTCATGTCCCCAATTTGGGCCTAAGGAAAATAGACCAAGGTCACCTAAGAAGAATTTAGAAAATTATTAATGGTGACAAATAAGGAGAAAATAATTATTGGCTAAGGGGAAGTAATAATTGCCCAGTGCATGGTTTCTGCTGTTCTATAGTATTTTTCTATGGTATGGAAAAAAAGTAGATAATAGAACATGGTTTTCATTGGCCCATGGTATTTATCCATGGTATTGGAGAATTTTCAAGGATAAAAGGAGGCGGAGGCAAAGGGAAAAAAAAGGCATGCTTGAATATTTGGAGATTTGTTCTTGAAACTGTCTAGGGGTTAGCCTAGAGTTTTTGTTTGGGGTTGGAAACCTCCATCCATCCATTCTGGTCTAGTTTCAGTGGTGTGATGGATCCACCCTAGCTGGACAAAGGGGGAGGATCCATTCAGGGTCTTCATTGGAGCTTCATCATCCAGGTTGGCATCACCTTTCAGGTTCTTGTTGAATGTATCTTGGTAGCTGATATCACAGCCATAGTTATTGTACTGTTTACTCTTTGTTAGCCATAATAAAGGTGCCAATATTATCTCGCCATTGTGATGTGTTATGGAATTTGTCTAAAGTATTTGATGAAATGACTATGAGAATGCATGTTACTAGTGAAAATTATAAATGTAAAATTGATTAATGTTGATAAATTCATAGATTTCGTGACCCATCGGAATCGGGGATATTACAGTGGTATCAGAGCCGGTTTTTTTGCCATCCTGAGGGAAAATCAATAAGAAGTGGCGACTTGCTTGCGCCAATCGCTTGTGAAGACCAAGATCTCTTGTAGAATTCGATTTGTTTATTTTTTATTTTTTATTTTGAGGTCCCAAGGTTGTTGGTAGAATCCGAGTTATACAAGATCGTCCTCATCTTGCCGGCTCCAAATCAAATTGAAGCAAAATCGAATTTTCTACTCTGGCCGTCATTGTGACGAAGGGCGAAATCCATTTTTTTGACAAAGCCGTGAGCTTGAGGCTGTAAACTTGGTGTCTTCTTGAGGGACCAATTCCTCATTTATTGCGTTATTCCCTTGAGGTTTGCAGCCCTAGAAAGTCTAGAGAGGATCAAGTTCCCTTTTCGGGATTGTGATTATAGATGGGCTGACTCCTTTTGTTTGTGACTCGTGGAGCACCAGGGTAATCGCAAGGGCAGGATGCATATGAGGAAGGCCGTGTTCCTTGTGTGGAGGAGCCGATAGCTGGAGGAAGGGACGCTCTTTGGAGAGGATCGTGAGCCCTAGAGGTGGCCACGAGTGTGCAGAGAAACCAGAAAAGGAACCCGTGTAGCAGGGAGGGAGGACCGTAACCCTAAGGAGAAATGGCACCATCCTTGAGGAGAAGATTGAAACTGTCTCATGGGAAGGAATCTAGAGGGCAGCGAATCATTTGAGAAGAAGTTGAACCTTTGACAAGAAGACCGTATCCCTTCTAGAGGTCATAGCAGCTGCCGAAGGATATTTGGCATCATTCGGTATTATTTCAGTAGTATGAAGAGTGGGCATACTGAATTTATGAAGTGACGGCCAGCCTTGACCATCATCACCAAATAGTTTGTGGTTATCTTTCATTGGGAAAAGACCTCGTTCATAACCAAGTTTTCATTGTCTCTTAAACTCGTGAGCATAGGGAAGATATTTTCTCTCACTAAAGTGTTGTTCATCTTAAAAAGGACATTCTACAATTCGTTTTCCATCTGCAAGATAGTGGCATCTACAGGAAGAATAACATCACTATTTGCATTCTTTGGGGAAGCACTTGTATTGACTGGTGTCTCCATTTTACTTCTACAATCAAGCTACAGATTGGAGTGGAAAACTTCCGATTTGAATCTTAAAACACTTCAAGCTAAGGAAAATTGCACATTACAGCAGTATTCACACCAAGTGTTTGACGAAAGTCATTAGTTAGAAATCATTAACAATGTCAAAGAAGTTAGAGGCCACTCAACCTTCAGGAGTTACAAAAGGGTTATAAGGTGTTAGTCCTATTACTTGCTCACACATTCAGTACTCCAGACAGCGTGAGAAGCATAAATCTGTTGCTGCGGGAATAAGTTGGGGACATTAGAGATACCAGCTTCAAACCCAGTCAAACATGATGTCTGTTCATCATTGGAAAGAGACAGCCTTCACTATTTAAGCTACAGGATAAAGAAGAGGAGTCTGAATGTTGCTGGGGGTATCATATGTTGGGCCTACAACGTGTTGGGAAGACTCCCCTTCCCTTGTTGGATAGTCTATTCATCATTGACGTAGTCAGATCGAAGGTCACCTTACAGTGAAATATTTTCAAGCTTGGCTGTTGTAACAGGTCAGAAAATTATTTAAAATCAGACATCCTTTGCATTCTCTGTTGGAAATAGTTACTCTTAGTGTCAATCTTTTAGTGTATGGGCTGGAATGTTTGTTAAATTATCATAGTCAAGCCCAAATCTCAGTCACATTACATCAGGCTTGAAACTCAGCGAGTTAAAGCAGATTGGAAAACAAGTAGTTTTCACAAGTCATGCCAGCTGTAAGAGCGCCCATGTCTTATTCAGATTCAGAGTATGAGCAGTATGAGGAAGAGTATTCTTTCTATGCCTCAGAGGTAAATGGTTTTAAACTTTATGATGGCAGCTATGTGGATGAGGAACCCTGTTACAGTATCTCTTCCCAATTCACACTTAGAGATGATGATGGTTACTCTTGTGACCACTTGTACAATGAATATGCAGACAGAGGGACCACACCACCAAGGAAAGATCCTTTGAAGGAAATAGCTTGGTGGAGGGAAACTTGCAAGACCTTGCCCCAACAGTATCAAGCATATGTTGTTACGATGAAGTCATACTCAGAATTTCCTTTTGAATTTTTTGTGAATGCTTTGTTTGGGTATAATCCCAAGAATGAAGATGTGGAGTTAGTGAAGAAAGGTCTATGCCCTTCTTGCAAGAGACCTTGGAGAGAAAATAATATATGTTTGGAGGAGCGAAATCAGGAGACCAACACCAGTGCTGGGAAGGATAAGATCACAATCCTTACTGATGATGGTTATCACAATAATGAAGCTATCACTTGTTCTATTGAGAATCAACCAGAGGCATCTCTCACTGAGAACATGGATCAAATAACATCTACTGATGGATGCTATAGTGGAGGGGTACCTAATGATGGGTGTCATGGAGAGACATTTACTGTTAAATGTCCATTCCTATATGTTGGTGACATAAAGGTTCCATTTGATGAGACTACTGCAAGTACAAGTTCCCACGAGGATGAAAAAGATGAAGATTTTGCAGTAGAGGAAGAGGACCTAGGATCAATATCACCATCACCACATGAGCTTCACGAGGTTGATCGTGTATTAGAGGAAGAGAAGGCTTCTTTTCATAAGCTTTCCCATTTTAAAGGGTCACTCAAGATGAATGACAAGAAGATTCAAGAGGCTCTAGCCATTCTCCAAGTCACTAGCGCACTTGTGTCCCAATTGGCTTGGAGAGATGATTCCCTAGGGGCACAAACTTCCAATGGATTCATAGAGAAGATCCAGAAGGCAACATCAACAACTAAAGGTAATATCATGTGTTTGATTTTTGATAGAAGTCATTTGATTGAGCTTGCTGAAATATTACATGAAGCTTCCATAAGAGATAATGAGGAAATTTGCAAGCTCAAACATGAATTGAATTCCACCCAAGATTGTCTAAAGGATTCTCAAGAAGCACTTCAAGAATCTAAGATCCAAAATGAGCAACTTCTTGAGGAGTAGCAAAGTTCACGGTCTCCTTCCTATGTTTCTGATTTTTGTATGGATGATAGCAGAGACATTCCTCATGGTGTGGTGAACCATGAGATTCAAACTGATTTGCAGATGTTTGAAGGGTTGAAAGATGAGCAACTTGAATGCCAAACACTTGCCATGGATGAAAAAGAACATGAGTTGTCTCATAGTGCAAGTCTCGCACTCGTGGAAGAGGTACATGATCCTACACACATGGAACCTACCTTGGGGAGAAGTTTCACATTTCTGGACTTAGAGGATGAGTTGGTCCATTACACTTCATCCTACACTGTTACTTCTTTCAGTTTTCATCCCAGTGAAGTTTGGGTGAAGGGGTTCTTTCTGTTAGTGCCACATGAGGAGTATGAGACTCCTACCCTTCATGATGATCCTATGTTATGTGCACCAATTCCTTTTGAGCAGAATTTACATCCATTTTTTTGTATCACTTCTACTCGTGGATGCACTTCCTTGAGCCACTTGGAGGCTCCTTCTTTGATTGATGGAGGTTCTTCATCCATTGCTTGGATAAGAGAACACATGATGTTACATCTTGATACATCTTGTTCTTTCTTGCAGCATTATGAGACATGGGATTCTCACCTATGTTATTGGAATAGATTTGATTGGTATCTTCATGATTGTGTGCTTTTGACACATGATGATTTTCTTGATTGGAGGTGCAAGCTTCTTGAGTCCTCTTTGATGGATGATCATATCAACCACATCGAGAGTGGCATATCTTTGTATCATTTCACTATGTTTCATTATGATGTATCTATATTAGTAATTATGATGTATGGGAGAATGCATAGTAGAACTTTGGATCCTGGCACCCCTCCCCATGATGTATTGCTTTGTACCACTCTATGTATTGATGGAATGCGCCAGTTATGGGATCCTGGCATTCCACACTTGGTTGGAAAAATTGGGAGGACATGGTACGCCTCCTACTTTGATGTACTGTTTTGGGAGACCTTGTGCATGGTGGAGATGCACAAGCATTTGGACTTGGGCATCCCACATTCTAATTTGTATGTACTCACACTATGTATTGATGGGGTGCGCAAGTGTTGGGACCTTGGCATCCCATACTTGCAGGACTTGTTCTTGATGACATTTTACACTAGGAGAGTGAGAAAGCAGTGGGGCCCAAGCATTGTTGATTATGGGAAGCTCATTGGGAACACATTTTGGTTGGTTGGATTGAGGAAGCACACCTCGTCTCTTCTCCATGGGTTCATTGTTGGCTTTTCTTGGGCAGACCCAGGTTTACTGTATTTAACCAACAACACCCCTAGCTCACTGGCCCTTTCGGCGACAGACCGCAGAGCGACCTGAAGTCTCACCCGAAGTGACTCTAATGGGTTGGTCAAAGACTCAAGTGTCTTCGACTAGGTTCTGGGGCAGCCTAGGTGTCTCACGGCTCTTCTAGCCTGCGAGATCTCTCTCTCTACGATGCGCAACCTCCTCTTACTCGTGATGACTCTGGCCCTTATCACATCGCCGCGCCTCGGCCAACACGTAACTCCATCCTATGCTAGATTCTCAACCGCAGCGCACCACAGCTCCTCTGCCGGTGCGATATCGCCTCATTGCGATATCCTGCCGCCGTGGATCCGCGTACTCAGTGCTACTGTGTCCGACTTATGGGGCTCAACATACAAGGTTGTTTAACTCTGCGACTCTTGACTCTAAGAACTGAACATAGATAAACTCTTATACAAAATACTTAAGGGTTCAACTTGCATTTATCTTCTATAGTGCTGTAACTGAATAACACATACATACATTAAACTGTAAACAAGGTTCATGCAATAACTGATAGACGCAATAGATAAACACAACACATAAATCAATCACATAACACTCAATTTTAATGTGGTTTACCTCCAGGATGGAAGTTACGTCCACAGAACTATGTTTCTATTATAGCTCAGGGGAAGGTAAACACATTTCTGCTGCACCGCATATGCAGCTCGAGATCTTCTAGGTAACTCTGCACACAGCCTGGAGCCCTTCTCTCTTAGATCTCTTCTCTTCTCTATATTGCACCTCTTACAATATACTCTTCCCTCTCTGTCGATCCCTACGGATAGTTACATGCATGCTTTATGAGCCAGCTACTGGTTACAGTAAGATAACTATAGCTAATAACAGAACCAGAGCTTAGCTTCTATAACTGTCTAACAATGTCTAACTAACTAACAAAATGACCAACCAACCAACGAATGAACGAACCCCTTTACAATACAAAATATCCCTTTATAGGCGGCTCGAAGGTCTCGCCATTACAACACTGTGGGCCTGTCCCAACAGTAACCCAAAACCCTAACTAGTGATAGTCAGCGTATCTGTACTTGAGGTAGCCGCTTTCCGTCACGCCACAGCTCTCTGCGGTCTTCCATGCTTCCCGACGTTGATCATGGGTACTATGCACTGCTTCCCTATTTCTGTCCTTCGTCTTCAATACCTCGGCCTCGTTGCTCCTTTTCCTTTATGAGGGTAGCTGAGCCCTCCTGTCTTCAGCCGCTGCCTTCAATGTAGTGGTTGAGCTCTCTCATCTTGGCTGCTCAGGTACCGTCGTCTCCTTTGACTTCTCTGTCCCAACCGTCACGGTTTCCGGCTCTGCTCTGTAGCTAGAAACATGCTACGGTGTCGTAGCTCCTCCTTATCTCCTCTCCGCCAAAATTGTCTCTCCGCTAAACTGGCAGCTTCTTCTGTAGCTGCGGGACCCTGCTCCAACAGTCCCCTAACACTTACTTGTGGCTCATCCCCGAGCCACTACCAGTGGGATTCTCTTGATGTAGCTTCTCCTTGGCTTCCTGCGATGTGCGCTGAAGCTTTTCGCGAAGTCCTGTGACTTCATTCTGCATAGCCTTGACATGCTCCTATGCCAAGTCAAGCATAGCTTGACTAATACTAGAGTCCTCTGCTGTATCAATTTCATTTCTGGTGGCAGTGAACTCCCCAACTTTCTGTTCGACCGCATCGACTAGCTCTGTGATTTGTTCCTGATATGGTTGAAGCAGGTCATTGATGTGTATCTCTTGTGCTCTCAACCGCTGCACTTCCTGCTGCAAGCGGTTCATCTCCTTAGTCTTTCTCATCTTCTGAAGAGATGCTAAGCTCTTGATTTCTTCCTTCATTGCTGCTGTGGTATTCACTATCTGTTGAATACTTTGCTGGATTTCGATTTTCTCGGGAGGCTCATCTAACTCCGACAATGTGTTCGTCGCATCAGCTAGCACTGACAGTGCATCGTCTATGCGGGATTTCATCCACGCGGAATTAAGTCAAAAGGCCTCTACTCTGGCTTTTTTGTCTGCCTGGGGGGTGCCTGGTGGTCGAGCCTCGAGCTTGGAAATCTGCGCTCTATGGTCTTCCTCCATTTTGGCCACTGTTTCTTCCATTTGGGTCACTGTATCTTCCAGAACCTTTGCTCTATCTGCCACTTGTCTTAGCTTCTGTGGAAGGGGTAGGGAAAACTCAATGTTACATTGGGGCAGCTCCAATGCGATGCTCTGTAAGACCTGAGAGAGTTCTTGATCTCTTTCTTGATATGTTTTTAACTCGTCTGCCTTTTTCTGATAGCTGGTGGCGAGTGCCGCATTCTTCTGTTTCAGCTGGGTGTTTTGGTTATAAGTCGCGAGCTCTCTAGCTCTGAGTTCTGCGCTTAGCTGCTGCTGGATCATCTGTAACTGATCAATGTGAAACTCGGCGAGGTTAACCTCGATAGGTTTCCTAATCTGTATCGGGGCATCCATCATTGAAGTAGGGAATCGAATGCTTCCTGGTGGTATCAAGACTGTATTGATGCAATCCCTTGCTAAGATTTCTTCGCGGGAAATCAGATGTGTTGAGATTTCTCCTGCGGTCGTCGTTACCCGCGGAACCTGTATCATGGCAGTCTTCTCAGTAATTTATTTTAAGTCTAGAAGCTACTTTTCTACCGCACTCTGTATCTTTTCCTACGATGTCTGCATCGCCGCAAATGAGTCCTTCAACGTGTCATGCATTCTTGTTGCAATGAGTTCATAATCATCGTCTATCAATGCGGTCTTCACCGGTGATTTTGTGCCTTTGTGCTTTTTCTTCTTCTGCACCTCTGGTGGCCCTTCTTCTCCGTTCTTTGTTGTATGTGCCTCTGATGGCACTTGCTGTGGAGTTTTCCTCTTTTCGCCTGGTAGTGGCACTTCTGTTGTTTCTTGCATCTGGGTCTCCACTTTGTCTTTGCCTTTGTCTGATGGATCTGTCTGGGCGGTATCTGATGGCAGTGGTGTGGTATCTTTGAATGCTTGCTTCCACTCATCATCAAAATCCTTGACAATGTCATCAACATCCTTTGCTGTCATCCTGAACCAGCCATTAGCCCAATCGTCCTTGCTAGACCTTTTTGGCCTCAGATAGATTCTATGGCTGTCGGCCATAAAATTAAGCCGGTTATCATATATGTCCACAATCTTCGTGCTGATTCGTGGTGTCTCTTGGATGGTTTTATTCAACAGATTATAGTATTCATAGAATACTATCATATTAACCTTTTTCTTTGCTGGGATGTTGCTCTCCCATAAGTTGGCATAGCGCACGCCTCTGGGCGCACCACTTGCTAGCTGTGGAAACTGGGTATGGGGCGGCTCCTTCCAGCCGATGAATGCACATAGAATAAGTAGCCATGAGAAATGGAAAGGGTGACTTGCTTCATCTTGAGCTGCCAAACAATCTTCCTGAAGCATATTTAATAAAAATAAAGACCAGTTGAACTGTTCCCCCTCTGCAACTTGTATGGCAAGGTTAATTACTGATCCTGTGACTTCCTTTGGGTGAACCTTGGTTAACAGTCTGCCTGCAAGCAGACTGGTTGTAAATCTGAGTGTATCATCTGCTAATCTTGCGATGTCATAAGCCTGTCCTCCTCTCTGTAGCTTATACTTGGCAACTAGGGATGGTGGTAGCTTGGAATCCTTGGTCTTCCCTGCTATCTGTATCTCAGGGTCTTTACCAGTATTGGACAGCTCAGTGATGCGGTGTATCAGGTCGACGTTCAGGTCGACCCTGTTACCTAGCCAGAGGTAACCTCCATGTACACAAGAAAGTAGGACGCGCACCACGACATTAACCTTTGCACCTCATCCAAAATGAGGTAGTCTCAACAAATTGAGCAGACCTGACCGCTCAAGAACCTGGACATGTGCCATAGGAACATATTCATCTCTACTTGTCCTAGGGTTCTTCTGAATCATAAGATACTGATCCGGCCGGAACTGAGGATATGTCTTAGCATCTCCCAGGTTATAATCTGTAAATTTAACAATAGCGGCATATCCTACTAGATATCCATTTTCCTTTACTCAAGAATCAATCGGTGGTATGGGAACAGTAAGCTTAGCACTCTTGGGAATTTTTACCTCTGGTGCGCCTTCAACTCGTGGCATGATGTAATCTGCTGCACTATGAACTTCTTCCTCCGGCTCCGAACTGGATTCTTCTATTATCTGAGAGTGGCTCCTCGTCTTTGGTGGTTCTCTGGTCTGTGATGAACTTGGCAGGACACCCTTAGATGGCGTCGTCATAGCAGCTGTAAGGCCACTCCGTTCAAACCTTTCCAAAATCACTTCTATAGGTTCCTCCTCGGACAAAACCCACTCTTTGTAAAACTCTGGATGTGCAATGGCTACGAATTCTGGAAATCACAGCACTCTGTAAGGAATTAGCTCTGCACAGGGAAAACTTAACAATGCACTCTATAACTCTCGGCTCTTGAATTCTTGCAAATGTAACCCTCCCGAATGAATAAGTTCTGCTTTTATGCTAAAGACGATGATCCCAGATGCAACGGTCATCTAGACTGAACCCGTCGGTCGTAATGATTGCATGGACGAGACCACACCTGTCATCCGATCCTCAATAAATGTTGAAATCCGATCAAATTTCCCTCGAAGTGTGTGTGTACAAGCGCCGGTCTCTTCGGGGATTTACCAATCTAGAAAATTTATTACGCTGCTGCCAAATCTACGGTTAAGATATACCGGTCATTTCTTCATTAACTACCTGTCAGAAGGCGACTTGACTGGCCCTCTATTTCCTTGCGAAAGCGGGTATGTGGCACGGAGAGACATCGCCTCACTGCGATGAAACACCGCATCACCTGCTCAAAACAATACTCAAGCGTTTTTTTTTCTTTTTTCTTTTTTTGCAAGCCCCTGATGACTTGCGCAAAATGAACCGTCCTTATGTGATTCCTCATACTTAGAATACCTGCCGGTGTAGACTAATTCCCGGTGCGATGCCTCCTTTCAACTACACTGGACATCTGCACCCTCATAAGTTGTCTAAGCTAGGGCTGAGAGGTGGAGTGGCTATCACTATAGAGCTTAAGCCTACTGCCATTAATCAATGTAGAAAGAAGCTGCCCATTCAGTTTGCTGAGCTGAACGACACCTCCCTCTGTAACTTGTTGTATCTGATATGGCCCCAGCCAATGCGTTTTGAACTTCCCTGGAAACTTAATAAACTTACTGTCGTAGAGGAGTACTAGGTCTCCAGTCTGAAAGGTCTTACTCCTAATGTGTCTGTCATGCCAAGCTTTTTCTCATGCCTTCTGCACTTTCTGATGGAAGCCGGCAATGAATCTGTCTTCCTCTAAAGCAAGTAGTTGCGCTAGCCTTTCATCCATTGTGTCTGTATCAGCCATCCCGGTGATCTGAGCGATTCGTAAGCTGGGAAGAATATACTCCATAGGCATAATAGCCTCCTGTCCATACACCAAGCTGAAAGGTGTGTGTCCTGTAAGTTTCTTGCATGTGGTCCTATATGCCCATAATATAGTGTTAACTCTGAGGTCCCAATCATTCCTTTGGCTGTTGCAGATCTTAGTAAGAGCATTTTCTAAAATCTTGTTAAAGGCCTCCATCGTACCATTATCCTATGGGTGGTAGGGCGTGATCTTATGGTGCTGAATCTAAAATTATTCCGTCAAGGCCTCAATGGTGTGATTCAAGAAATGTGTGTCTTGATCGCTCATTAAAATTACTGGGCATCCAAATCTACTGATGATGTTTTCAAAAAGGAACTGTGCGGCTGTAGCAGCATCACAATTTCTCACTGCTTTGGCCTCCGCCCATCTGGTGAGGTACTCTATTCTAGTGATGATATATCTCGCACCAGTGCTTTTTCCTGGTGGTTTGATAGGACCCACAAAGTCTATAGCCCACTTGTTAAATGCGCGCAACGTAACCTGCGGTCGCAGCAGCATTTCATCTCGTCGCCAGGGTTTTCCTACCCTCTGGCAGATATCGCAGCATCTGCAAAAGTCCTTAGTGTCCTTATGCAATGTAGGCCACCATAATCCTGTAGCTAGGATTTTCTGCGCAGTCGGCTTTCCTATGAAATGACCTCTTGCGGTTCCTGAATGTGCCTCTCTGATGATAGTCTCTTTTTCATGCGGCATCACACATCTGCGCAGGACTTCGACTCGACCTAACTTGTATAACTGTCCTGCGATCAGGGTGAAGTCTGCTGCTTTAACAACCAACTGCTTCTTTTGCTGCTTAGTAAACTCATCAAGTTCTAATCCTGTAGTGAGAAAATGAATGATATTAGCATAGTAGTCGTCTGTGATCTGGATAGAAAATAACTGCGCATCTGGCAAATTGTCCTCTAGGTTACTTGGCTCTTCTCCTGAGTCTATCTGTGACAGATGATCAGGTCCGGCATTCAATCTTCGTGGTTTCACAATGATTTCAAAATCATATTCCTGAAACAGGAGTAACCATCTGCAGATTCTCCCCCCTAACACTGGCTTATTGACCAGATACTTCAATGCGGAATGGTCAGTAAACATCTTGAATGAGGCACCCAATAGGTAGTGCCTGAAATTCTGCAGCGCGTACACCATATCTAAGCCTTCTCTTTCTGTCGTGGTGTAGTTCTTTTCTGTTGTCGATAGCTTTCTGCTGGAGTATGCGATAGGATGATCAATATCCCCTTCTCCTGGTTGCGTTAAAACAACCCCCAGTGCGATGCCAGATGCATCCACATGTACATGAAACGGCTTAGTCCAGTATGGAAATACTAGGATGGGCGCTATAACCATATTTTCTTTAAGTGTGTCTAGACTCTGCTGACATTCCTCATTCCATAGGAATTTTACATCTTTCTTTAACAGTTTTTCCATCGGTGCTGTAATCTTTGCGTAGGACTTGATGAATTTTCTGTAGTACCTGGTATGACCAAGTACTGTCCTCAATTGTTTGACTGAGTTGGGTGCTGGAAGATTTACAATGATGGTGATATTTGTGGGATCTACCATCAAGCCTTGTCTGCACACAATATGACCCAACAAAATACCAAATGGTGCACAAAATATACATTTCTTCAAGTTTAGAGAAATCTAGTACTGCCTACATTTCTCTAACATCAGTCTTAAGTCTCCTATGTGCTTGTCAATTAATCCAAATACAGTCCAGTCATCAAAATAAACTTCTAGGAATTTATGGATGTATTCTTTAAATACAGCAACTACGACTCTAGAAAAGATAGCTGGTGCATTCTTAAGGCCAAAGGGCATTATCGTATACTAGAATGAGCCCCATTCTGTTGCAAAGGTAGTCTTAGGTCGATCTTCTGGATGGATTCTGATCTGGTGATAGCCTGAAAATCCATCGGTGAAGGAGTAGACCTCCTGTCCTCCTATTTTGTCTAACACCTCATCAGTGAACGGTGTCGGAAATGGATCGTGAAGCGATGCATCGTTGAATTTACGCAGATCGACACAGATCCTGATGTCTCCTTTAGTTTTCTTTTCTTGTACGACCATGGGACTAACCCATTCGCTCTCTTCTACGAGCTCAATGATGCCTGCTGGTAGCATCTTATCTATTTAATCCTTGACTTTTTCTTTATAGCGAGGATTTAATCTATATGGACGCTGCTTGACTGGTCTAGCATCCTCCTTCAATGGTATCCTCATTACTCCCAGGTCTCCGACTATTCCCTTCATCTCTGTGAACTTAGTGGGAAATAGGTCCTGATAGTCATGTAGCAAGTCTGCAATCTGTCCGACAGTTTCTTCATTCCAATAGTCTCCAATAGAGGCAAACTTTGGTTCTGTGTCTGTGCCAATATTGATCTTTTTAATCTTAATGGGATTTGTGATTGCTGGAATTTCTAACTGCGGTCCCTCAACATCGCGAGTCCCTTCTGACTCTGGAATGTTGGTGTTGCAAGGATCCTCGTCCTCATCCTCTAGTTCTGCTTCGAAGTTATAGCACTCGAGCGCATCTTTTAACTGAATGGCCCACTCAGGCTGAGTCTGTGCTGATAGGGTACAATCCTCAAATATCTTGATCTTTATTATATCTAGGGCCTCATCAACACTTGGATACTCAGATTCAAAAGTGAAGGTGAGTAGAAAGCTGTCTATCATAAGTGACCATGTAGTCATTCCTTTGCGCAGTTCAGTCTCTGTGTACCAGTTCCTTGGAACTGTGTGTAAAGTGTGAATGAATCGGTGAACCCATTCATCCTCGGGAATGTTCGATCAATTCCGTTCACATGTCTGAATATGTGACCTGGGGTCACTTTCTCCTATGTACTTCTGCTGGACATACTCTCTGTCGCTAGAGAATCTGATCGCCACCAATCTCTTAATATCATCCCATGATGAGATATTCTCTTTATGTGCATACCACCATCTTGCAGGTGTGGCACATACTGCAAGGTCCATAGCTGCGATCCTCTGCTCATAAGGAATTTGTTATTCAAACTGCTTGAGAAAGTCCTGGATATCTGTTAGACCATGAAACGATGGAATCTCATTGATCTCTGCGCCAATCCATCGCAGTGACTTAGTCAAGTACGCACATCTGTGCGCTGAGACTTCATGAAGTCTGTTCTACCAAATATCTAGACCAACATCTGAATCTGATGCGCATGAGCTGTCGCATTGCCAACTAATGTTCCCTTCTACGGTCGGATTGATGTAGTCTCTCTGGTTCGTAGTCATCTGATAGAGACTCTCCATGTTACGTGCCTCTTCCTCTGCTCGGATAGGTTCAATATATCTAGGACCCTGAAAAGGATCCAACGGTGCGATAACCCAGATATGCGAGTCCTCAAAGGTCATTTGTATTCTCTTTAGGTCGATAACGGCCATGTTACTGATCGCCCAATCAATGCCTAATAATGCTGGATATGGTCTACTATCGCCAATTATTTCTATAACTTCAAAGTCCGTAAAGCTGTGAACTCCGTCGATGTCAACTGGCACCTGCGGTAGTTGACCCAGGGGTGATACTCGCTGCTGATTAGCTAATCTCAGATGGATAGGTGATCTGACTAACTTAGGGCTACCCATCTATTCCCATGTCTGCTTAGTCAGAACATTTACATCTGATCCTAGATCTAGGATAACCTCATCCATTTCAAATTCTCCAACCTATGCTGTGAGTCGCATCTCTCTTCCTGTTCTTGTATGTCCTGTAATATTATGAACAGCATGCTGTGTACTGCTCATGGAAGAAGATGGTTGACACTGACCTATGATGCGCTGAAGTTCTGCGATAGCTTGCTCATTTCTCACGAGTTTTAAACAACTCCGCAGGAAGGAATGTACACTTCATGTCATCTCGTCCTCGTCGCATGTACCCGATGTGGTAGCCTGCGATATCTGTACAGGGCTAACGTCACAAGGTGCTTGCTGCGGTACACCCCTAGATGACGGTACCTGCGATCCTGATTGTGTAGGGTCATCAAAGAAAGTCTTAGCTTCCTGAAATGTCTGTTTATTCTTCTGCAGGTCAAGTGGTGTTGCTTTGTTAGGAGCTCTGCGCACCCACTCCTGACCCGTGTTCTCTTCAGTATCCTGCGATGTCCCACTGGTGGATACACTGCTGCGAGTCACAATGTTGACTCTTGTTTCTGGCTCTTCCTGCTCAGCAGCAATAAGCTGGATGTTCTGGTGTACTGCTGGCTTAGGTTCTCTGATCTTAGCTATCAAGGTAGGACATTCCTCTATAGTATGATCATAAGATTTACAATAGTTGCATGTGGTAGTGGGGCTCTGACAGTCCCTAGCATAATGTCATACAACTCCACAGTTGTAACAAGTAACTGGTCCGCGACCACGACCAAAGCCTTCTCTGCGGCCAAAGCCTCCTCCACGTCCTCGTCCTCTGAATGCTCCTCCACGGCCACCATAAGCCGGATCATGCTGTGGTCCTGCTGCTAGACCCTGTGTTTCTGACTGAACTCTGTACATGTCTTGCTTGCTCCCGACCATGAGGTCATAGGCTCGGAAATCATGTTCGTCATGGCCTACAGACTTACAGAAGACACAGTATAAGTTCTTAGGTGTTTGCACGTACTTCTGAAGTATAGGGCACTGCTGAGGTAGATGTCCTCATGTTTTACATATTTCACACCACGGCCCGTGGGTCTGTGGTAAGAGGTTAGGAGCCCCTGTTGCTAGATATTCTACAAAGACTGGACAGTTGTCTTTAGTATGGCCTTGTGCTTTACATCTTACGCACCATATTTCTTGTGCAACCTCTTTCCCTTTCTTAAGCTCATGCAACTGTAACGTGAGATTAGCCAATTGGTTTTGTAGATTTGTCATGCCTGTGCTGGTTTCAGCTAGAGGTGAAGCCTCTAGTTTCATTGCCATCTCCAACGCGTCATCCTGCATCTAGAGTTTCTGCTGCATTAATGGTAGTCTAATGTGAGGGAGAAGCGCTGCAATAAACCATTCCTTATGCTGCTCTGGCGCAAACTCAAAGCTGACTTGGTTTATAAGGGCTTTGAATTTCTGATCAAAGTCCCACACCGACTCTGTAGGTAGCTGTTTGATGTCTTTGAGCTCTGTAATGCACTGTGACTCAGACTTAGGTTTCTTAAACTCTTTAATCATGGCGGTCTTGATTTGGACAAGTGTTCTAGGTACTATGGTATACTTCATATACCATGTTAAGGCTCGATCTCTTAGTGTGGTGACCAACTGTACAAGTTTAATATTATCGTCATTGATGGTTTTAATGGTCCACATGGCTTCACATAGATACCAATGCTGCTCCAGGTCCTCTGCCCCTGTACCCTTAAAGATAGGTAGCTTCATATCATCCCCCATTCTATTTCTACGTGGTGGATGTTGATTTGCTGTGTTACTACCACTCGGCGGTGTAGGTGGAGGTGATGTAGCGGTGGTAGGTACTGTCTGCGAGCTACTGGATGGAGTTCCTACGGGATTGTTCTGAGTTCCGGTCTGTTTCTGTGGGGTGTAAGGGTGGTAAGGGATACCCCCCTCTGTTCCTTCTGTAGTACTATGACTCTGTTGTCTAGTATTATCTGAACTATCTTAAAAAATGGGAGATCTGAAATCTACTTTATATTTCTTTCCACTATGTGTACGTCCAATGTCATCAAAGTCACTTTCAAACTCTTGTGACATTACTATCTTTACTTATTCATGTGAAACTAGGTCCATTGTTCCTTTTTCATGTAATAGCATCTTAATGGACAAGTTCAAAGATTTAAGGTACTTACCGCGATATCCTTTGAAGAAGTAGCGCTCAGCCTCGCTGAAGCTCTTTCTCTGTTCCACTACAAAATCTGTGACAAAGCCTTCTAACACGCTCGTAAGCCAGAAGTCTACTGCTCTTGTAATGGGATTATCAAGGTTCTTCACGGTCTGAATCAGCTCCGGTGTCCAGACAATGTTTCTTTTCTTCTTGAATATGCTTGTATCAGTCAACTTTGATAGCCAGTCGTAAAGCTCGTTTCCAAAGGTCGCAAAAAATATCGCATGCAGGTCTGTAACGATATGTTTTTGTAACCAATCCTCTATACTCAGTCTAGGACTCTTGTTCTCTCGTTCGGCAAACTCTTTCTCCTTAGACCAAACCCACTCGTTGAGTTCGTCTCTAGTAGGCCGCTACCAGAACATCAATGCTCAGTTTGTTCAAAACCGACAATGGAACCATTTGTTGGCTTTGCTTGGGCAGACCCGGGTTTACTGTATTTAACCAACAACACCCCTAGCTCACTGTCCCTTTCGGCGGCAAACCGCAGAGCGGCCTGAAGTCTCACCCGAAGTGACTCTAATGGGTTGTTCAAAGACTCAAGTGTCTTCGACCAGGTTCTGGGGCAGCCTGGGTGTCTCGCGGCTCTTCTAGCCTGCAAGATCTCTCTCTCTGCGACGCGCAACCTCCTCTTACTCGCGACGACTCTGGCCCTTATTACATCGCCGTGCCTCAGCCAACACGTAACTCCCTCCTACGCTAGATTCTCAACCACAGTGCACCACAGCTCCTCTGCCGGTGCGATATCGCCTCCTTGTGATATCCTGTCGCCGCGGCTCCGTGTACTCAGTGCTACTGTGTCCGACTTACGGGGCTCAACATACAAGGCTGTTTAACTCTGCGACTCTTGACTCTAAGAATTGAACATAGATAAACTCTTATACAAAATACTTAAGGGTTCAACTTGCATTTATCTTCTATAGTGCTGTAACTGAATAACGCATACATACATTAAACTGTAAACAAGGTTCATGCAATAACTGATAGACGCAACAGATAAACACAACACATAAATCAATCACATAACACTCGATTTTAACGTGGTTCACCTCCAGGATGGAAGTTACGTCCACAGAACTGTGTTTCTATTATAATTCAGGGGAAGGTAAACACAGTTCTGCTGCACCGCATATGCAGCTCAAGATCTTTTGGGTAACTCCGCACATAGCCTGGAGCCCTTCTCTCTTAGATCTCTTCTCTTCTCTATATTGCACCTCTTACAATATACTCTTCCCTCTCTGTCGATCCCTACGGATAGTTACATGCATGCTTTATGAGCCAGCTACTGGTTATAGTAAGATAACTACAGCTAATAACAAAACCAGAGCTTAGCTTCTATAACTGTCTAACAATGTCTAACTAACTAACAAAATGACCAACCAACCAACGAATGAATGAACCCCTTTACAATACAAAATATCCCTTTATAGGCGGCCCGAAGGTCTCGCCATTACAACACTGTGGGCCTGTCCCAACAGTAACCCAAAACCCTAACTAGTGACAGTCGGCGTATCTGTACTTGAGGTAGACACTTTCCGTCACACCACAGCTCTTTGCGGTCTTCCATGCTTCTCGGCGCTGATCATGGGTACTATGCACCGCTTCCCTGTTTCTGTCCTTCATCTTCAATACCTCGGCCTCGTTGCTCCTTTTCCTTTATGAGGGTAGCTGAGCCCTCCTGTCTTCCGCCGCTGCCTTCAATGCAGTGGTTGAGCTCTCTCTTCTCGGCCGCTTAGGTACCGTCGTATCCCTTGACTTCTCTGTCCCAACCCTCACGGTTTTCGGCTTTGCTCTGTAGCTAGAAACATGCTACAACGTCGTAGCTCTTCCTTATCTCCTCTCCGCTAAATTGGCAGCTTCTTCTGTAGCTGCGGGACCCTGCTCCAACATTCATCTTTGCAGCAGTTCGTTATGGTTTCCTACATGCTTTTGGATGGACTTATGTTTTTCTTACAGGGTGTCATGATGACTTCCATGTGCCTCTAATGCATTGCATAGGAGAATATATATTGTACCTTGCATTTCTGAGGATCATTTGGGATCCTGGTATCATTGGTACTTAGTCTTCACATTAAGTGCATGGTTGATGGTGGAAGATTGATGATGTGATGGTATGGTTTCTCCATTGCTTGAGGACAAGCATATTTGGGAAGGGAGGACTATCATGTCCCCGATTTGGGCCTAAGGAAAATAGACCAAGGTCACCTAAGAAGAATTTAGAAAATTATTAATGGTGACAAATAAGGAGAAAATAATTATTGGCTAAGGGGAAGTAATAATTGCCCAGTGCATGGTTTCTGCTGTTCTATAGTATTTTTCTATGGTATGGGCAAAAAGTAGATAATAGAACATGGTTTTCATTGGCCCATGGTATTTATCCATGGTATTGGAGACTTTTCAAGGATAAAAGGAGGCGGAGGCGAAGGGAAAAAAAGGCATGCTTGAATATTTGGAGATTTGTTCTTGAAACTGTCTAGGGGTTAGCCTAGAGTTTTCGTTTGGGGTTGGAAAACTCCATCCATCCATTCTGGTCTAGTTTCGGTGGTGTGACGGATCCACCCTAGCTGGACAAAGGGGGAGGATCCATTCAGGGTCTTCATTGGAGCTTCATCATTCGGGTTGGCATCACCTTTCAGGTTCTTGTTGAATGTATCTTGGTAGCTGATATCACAGCCATAGTTATTGTATTGTTTACTCTTTGTTAGCCATAATAAAGGTGCCAATATTATCTCGCCATTGTGATGTGTTATGGAATGTGTCTAAAGTGTTTGATGAAATGACTATGAGAATACATGTTGTTGGTGAAAGTTATAAATGTAAAATTGATTAATGTTGATAAATTCATAGATTTCGTGACCCACCAGAATCGGGGATATTACACAACTTTTGGATTTGAATGTTTAGAGTAGTTAGTATTTTCTTTTTGGACGTTATAGGAGCCCTTGTATTAACTGTTTAAGTGCATATCATTTCTAGCTTGTAGAAATGATATACTTATCTTGTTAAATCCCTATGATTTTCCACAACCAGTGCTATTCTAAATTATGCGATTTTAATTTATCACATTTTTCTGTTTATATTCATTTTATATGTCTTAGGTTGGTGTTTCCATCAGTTTGCAGTAAAATGATGACTTCAGAGTGCAAGAAAAAACTGCCCCACCGTTACTTTCTGAAGAAACAACATCTGCTTTATTTTTATTTTCATTTTTTGAGAGGTATGTGTATCTCCTGAATTGAAGCTGATAAAAATGCTAGTTCATCATATCAAATAATATTTCAAGGCACCACTTGGTGCATCAATAGTCCAACATATAGTCAGTACTAAGAGGTGCTACGAGGCCAGGTGTAGAACCCAAATTGTAGCCAGCTTTGCCAATATATAAAGCTTGTTGTCCGTCGATTTCACACCAGCAGCAGAAATCTTCTGAAAGCTGTCTCCTCACTTGAGAAAGTGGGAGAGGTGTGACCTTAGGGGCAAGCACAGAGCTAGGTACTATCACCTACTCCTAGCTCCTCCGTTTAGTCTAACTCCTAACGAAGCCAAGGGGGGTAGTCCCTAACAAAGAGTTTTCTATGGCTCAATGTTTAAGTTAATTTTTAGGTGTTTCGGATGCGGATGGGTGTTGTTTAGGAGTTATTGTGATTTAAGATGATTAATGTGATGAATTTAACACAAGACAAAGCAATCCACATTGCTATCATTGGAATTGAAAGATATACAAATATTTGAGATCTTCACAAAATAGATAAAGCATTCACAGATATGATTTATAATCAAACATTTGATGGAAAAATGGCCCAGATTATCAACAATGCCAAAAGATGGGACCAATGCCTATGGAGTCAACTTATCAAAGATGCTTTGAGTGTAAATATGTGAATCCCAAAAGATGCCAGTGAATGTTAGGTTTTGCAAGTGCTCTTGGTAAGTTTTAAGAGTTTTTTGTTTGTGATCTTCACTTATGGTGGCTGGATGTCGTAACCGGTAATACCTTCAGTGGCTCCGTTCAAAGACATGACGGACCTGTCTGGGGTCAAAGGTAAGTGTTCAATAACTTAACTACCAGTGCCCAGATTAGGTAGCCCGGCCCCCACACTTGGAATTTGCCCACATTCCTCGGTATTTATCGAACAACGCCAATGTGTTGGTTATGGGGAAAAGTTTTAGTTAAGTTCCTATTGTGGGGTTTAAAGATCCAATGTTGTTTCTGGGTATTCCGATCGAAGATCGGTTAGATCATACTCCGGCAAGGAGGGAAGGGGGTTAATTAATTAAAGGGATTTGAGTTGCGAATTTTATTAAGTTAATTAATTAAAGGGATTTGA